>JAJOOR010026737.1:0-21048 GCA_036250505.1 Solanum acaule
TGAAACAAATGTTGATTGGAAAATACGGGCAAACCTATGGGTGAAATCATGCATTATGTTCTTCTTTGTGAGTGTGAGCATTGCATCTGATTCCAAAGCTTTAAACTGTGAAACCATTGTGTGAATATGGAATCATTCTTTGTGTGAGGGCATTTGAACACTATAGTTGAGCTTGAACTTGCATTTGAAGCAAGTATTGTGAGCATGAGATTCGTTGATATTGGTGAGTCACAACTTGAATCTTTGAGTGCACATTTGATCTTTGCATAGGTAAATTGAGTCTTGTTGTGTGCATTCATGATTGAGTCTTGTATAGCACTGTTCGAGACACCCGTTTTGACTGAACTTGAGTTTGCTGGAGGACAAGCAAAAGTTTAGTTTGGGGGTGTTGATGAGTCCACGAATTGGACTCATTTAGGGCTATATTATAATAGAAATTGTGTCCTCAAATACCTATTTTATCTCAATATCTGATGAAAACCCTTAAGTTTCAGGTATTTGAAGTTTTAAGGAGAGCATGGACACTACGTCGAAAAAAGGAACGAAAAGGCTGAAAATTACGAAGAAATGAAGGCCTGAGGATCGCCGAGTCCACTTGGCGAGTCGCCGAAGGGTCTTATTTCGCCTTTTTGTTCCAGTGTGCTGAGCCCTGAAGAAAAGGATCAAGTCGGCGGAAAAAGGGAGCAGTTAACGCATCGCCGAACAGTTTCACAAAGCAGTATCAAACCGCCCAATAACCCAGAGCACTACGATGATGAAGGTTGGTACAAGACGGCGATGAATTACACCAAAGGGAGAATCGCCAAGTTGATCGGCTATTTCGACTAATGACGCCGAACAATTTGTTGCAGCATAAATCTGTGATAACTAAAAATACTAGTTAGAGTTTTTAGTTTTAGCGTGGAATAATTATTATAATTTTCACTTAGAGTGGAATAATTATTATAATTTTCACTTAGAGAATATTAGCTTTTCATATTTTTGCTCTGAGTTTGAGAGGGTTTTGAAGACTTGAAGAAGAAGAGGGTTTCAACTCCAAGGATTTGAACTTGGGTCTCTTGGATTCTTCATTCTTGGCATGTAACAAGACTTAAATCTTCATACCCATTTGAATGCAAGCTCATTTAGGTATAAATTTCTATCTCTTGATGTGTGGCTAAAAACCCCAATTCTTGGGGTGTGATTTAGGGAATATGGGTTAAGATAATTGTTGGGTCTTGCTTGCTGATTGATTAAATGTAGCTTAATGGTGATTTCGTCTAGTAGTTGTGGTTGAATCTAATGGATTTGTAGTTGCAAATACAAGTTCACTCATGTGTTTTCGGCTTGCTCGAGAGAGAAGTCGCGAAACCAAGACCACTAGATTGATGGCCTAAGGAGTGGGTCGACATGAGGCTCAGTCCGAGAGGGTGAGCCCTAGTCCCATATCCTAACACTTAGCTCGAGAGAGTGAATGGGGTAAGGTGTTGGCTAGTCTTCATGCAGCAAATGGGTGTCCAAGAGGAACACATTTGAAACGGGGTAAGTTGCTCGAGAGAGAGCTATCCCCCTTCAAGTCTAGCCTAGTCACAATTACTCTATGAATCTTCTATCGAAAGCAGGTACCCAATAATATAGCTTAACCCGTATTCCCGTCACATCCCAAGGATCCCCTCTCATTACTTAGAAACCCTTGTTGATTTTGCTGTTTTTACTTACTAGTGACAAAAACCCCCCATTGTTAATTGACACTCTTGTGTCCCCCCCTTTAATTTACAATATATTTACTCGTTAATGTCTTTAGCTATGACTAATTAGAATGAAATTCTAATTTTCTATTAATTCTCAAAACCACTCCCTTGGGACACGACCCCAACCCTTGGTTGGGTTACTATTCTATTGCACGATCATAGACACCCGAACTGTAAGATGTGTCATTGATTACGTAAACATCAGGCATTCAAGATAAGAATAAAACCAACGTCATAGTTTCGTGTGCATGGTGTGGAGAGCTTTTATATAAAAATTTAATTGCATTTCATTGTTGATCTAGAACTTGGCCTGAATGTTTTTCGAAGCAAAATCCTGAGTAATGTTTGGTTTGGAAAAGGATTGTAGGCCTTTTTTGACCCAATTGTGCCTTTCAAAACCTACCAAATGACATTGTTCCCTAGTTTTCCCCACTTTGAGCCTGAAGCCTTTCCTTGGACAACCATATCTTAGCCACTACCACTTTTGAGTGCTTACATGCACTATCCTTCTCTTGGCACAACCTTCTTGAGTGCACCAAGAGTGTGCAAATTATAAGAGAAGATCCATATTTGAAGTTGCCAAAGGCAAAAGATACAAAGTCTCCCAAAGTCAAGGAAGAAAAAAACAACTTTTAGAAAAATAAAAAAAAAGGAAGATGGAAAGAAATAAAGAAAGACAAAAATACCCCTACAAGGTCAATGAAAGATGAGAAGGAAAATACTCCAACAAAAGGAGAAAAATTCAAAAGAAAGGGGGTGAAATAAAAGAAAGCCTTTGAGAAGTAAGGACTACAAAGAAGTTGAAACAAAAGAAAGGGATGAAAAAGAAAGAAACTTCAATGAATAAGAATTTAAAAGAAGTCGAACAAAGGGGGGACAACAAATATGATCAGACACCAAAGGCATATCAACCGTCAAAAGCATGAATTTAGTGTGATGCTCAAGGAGGAATTAAGTCACTGTTATTCCAAATAAATATCATACCCGTACCTAAGCCTACATTACAAGCCAATGACATGCCTTGCATGATCTCATTCCATATGTTCTCACATTAGTGTACATTTACATAAGGGTCAAGCATATGGTATCACAGTTGCATGCATTGAACATTCTTGTGAGTGTGAGTACACTTTGAAAAATGTCCTTAGATCAAACGCTTCAAAAATGTGTGAAATAAGACTTTTCTTGTTGTAAGGGCCCTTGATACATGAGAATTGGTACAATTCAAAATCTTTGTTTGAAGCAAGATAAACAAATCTTGCTAATCCTTAAGTATATTTGAGGTACCACTTGAAACTGTAGTAATTACCTTGGATTCAATCTTAGTTAGAAAAATAAAAATAAAAAAAGAAGAAGAAAAATTTACATGCAATCCTAACTCCTGGTACCAATTGTAGTCATGACCTGACTATCTTTTCACATTCTTCATTCCTAAAAAAAAAGGTGAGCAAACACTCACCCTTAATATTTTTCCGAAGTTTTTTTTATTATATTCTTCCCTTTAAAAATAATAATTTGGATTTCTTATTCTTTTTGGGATGTCCTTTGTAAAAAGTGACATTAGGCTAATCTCGTCAATGTTAGACGCCTATTTTGCTTCGTTGGGTTGTCGGTCCCAAAAATGTGGCATATCTTTTGTCTTTAGGCTTTGAATATCACAGGAAATATTATTTTCCTATTTTATCATGTTCATATTGTACATTTTTTACTAATGATTTTGTCTCAGATTCTTTGTAGTATTCATAATCTACAAGATTGGAACTACATTTGACCTAATTACTGGCTCAACATGATATGTAGGTGCCATGACGGCTCGGTCATATACATAGTGTGATTTTCTTTTGTCCTTGTAATAAAAACTGGGACAGAATTTTTGAGAATATCTCAAAAATTCACAATAAAGGTGCTATCTCCAACAAGTCAATATTGGAGATCATTTTGAGATTTACCAAAAGTTCTAACTGGGACAAATTTTTTGAGGAAGACCTAAAAAATTCCAACAAATACTGTCAGAAGCTTGATAGTCAACTTCAAATGATCCATCATTGCTTGAAGTTCAAAGTCCACTTGCAAATCTCCAGCATTGTCATGGTGAGCCAGCAGCTCCTCGTACAAATCCCCAATAAGACATGAGTTAGAATGAACACAAAGTGTTCAAGAGCAAATGATGATTGCTCACTTGTGTCAAAGTGATCAGGCACTTTCTACACATCTTCTTGTGAATCTCTACTTAAAGTTCCTTGATCAAGGGTCTAGCTAAAGCGACATTGTGTCTACTAATCGTTCCTTTTCAAATATAGGGATAATGAAAGCATCAAGATGATGACATTTTCAAGACACACGAGCCATCCACCTCGTTACAGGTGGACAATCATCGAGCCATCCACCTTTTTGCAGTTGGACAATCATCGAGTCATCCATCTCATTACAGTTGGACAATCATCGAGTCAGCCACCTCGTTATAGCTAGGCAATTATCGAGCCATCCACCTCGTTACAGTTGGACAATCATCGAGCAATCCACCTCATTACAGTTGGACAATCATCGAGCTATCCACCTGGTTACAATTGGATAATCATCGAGCCATCCACCTCGTTATAGTGGAAAATCATCTAGTAATCTATCTTGTTCAGTAGACAATCATTGTTTCATTCATCATTTTTGTTTCATTCGCCAAGAGGACCATTGCGTTTTTGATTTGCCGAGAAGGCCATTGCATTTTTCATTTCCCGAGAGAGTCATTGCATTTTTCATTTGCCAAGAGGGCCATTGCATTTTCATTCACCGAAAAGGCCATTGCATTTAAGTCGCATCTATTCGAAGGTGAAGGATGTGCACCCTATCTATTCCACGTTCAAGTTGGAGAAGAGTTGCGTTGAAAAATATTTGTATTTAAGTCGCATCTATTTGGAGGTGAAGGATGTGCACCCTATCTATTCCGCGTTCAAGTCGGAGGAGACTTGCGTTGAAAGATATTTGCATTTAAGTCTTATCTATTCAAAGGTGAAGCATGTGCACCCTATCTATTCTGCGTTCAAGTTGGAGGAGACTTGCGTTAAAAGATATTTGCATTTAAGTCGCATTTATTCGGAGGTGAAGGATGTGCACCCTATCTATGCCACGTTCAAGTCGGAGGAGACTTGTGTTGAAAGATATTTCATTTAAGTCGCATCTGTTCGGAGGTGAAGGATGTGCACCCTATCTATTCCGCGTTCAAGTCGGAGGAGACTTGCGTTGAAAGATATTTGCATTTAAGTCGCTTCTATTCGGTGGTGAAGGATGTCCACCGTATCTATTTCACATTGAAGTCGGAGGAGGCTGGCGTTGAAGGATATACATTAAGATCCTACTGATATTGGATCTTTTTCATTCGTCCTACCGATGGACATACATTCATATCCTACCAATGGATCATTTACACATTCGTCCTACCGATGGACATGCACTTATATCTAAACGATGGATCATTTTCATTCGTCCTACCAATGGACATTCATTTATATCCTATCAATAGATCATCTTTATTCGTCCTACCAATGGACATGCAAAATCCTACCAATGGATCATCTTCTTTCATTCTACCGATGGACATACATTCAGATCCTACCGATGGATCATTTTTATTCGTCCTACCGATGGACATGTATTTATATCCTACCGATGGATCATCTTAATTCGTCGTTTAGTAAGAGATGCTACCTTTTTCTTTCATTCTGTCTCTACTAATGATTTTTATCTTTGTTTTTCGAGAACATCCAAAAGGATGCATTCTCAATCGAGCCATAGGTGTGGACTACGTGGACAAGGACGCAGCACAATGTGGAACCTTTTGGAAGCAAGTAGAAGATTGACTTCCACCACATTTCAACAACACTTTTATAGAGAGGTCATGTGTTCGGCCAAAATCGGGTTTGTCAATTTTCTTTGTCCATGATTTCTTTTATCAATCATATCCAACGAAAGGGACAACTGTTGACACCCAATTTTGGCCTAACATTTTCAAAATTCGTAACTTTTATGTTTTATTTATTCAATTGTTAATTTTAATTACATTATTTTTTGTCACAGATGGTTGAATAGGTTCAAATATTTGTTCATTGTGATTAAATCACTATTTCTATTTAATTGCATTTTTTACATGTCATTGGTTACGTTCATTACATATTTTTTAATATTCATTTATTCGTTACATTTGTTAATATTTATTTTGATATTTTGCACAATCTAGAAATTCATTCAAATATGAATAAGATTTCATACACATATATTGTATTAATCGATGATTTTGGCCCACTGTTTTAAAATTTTGATATTGTACTATGAAGGGTTTTCAATTTCCTATTTAAACAATAGCTTAGTCTTTAAGTCAAGGGTGGTGAAATAATTTTCAGAATTTGAGAGAGAGTTTCTGATGTTTGCGTAATCAAGACACAACTTCCGATGCAAGTGTCTACGATCGTACAATATTATAGTAACCCAACCAAGGGTTGGGATAGTTCCCAAGAGAGTGGTTTTGAGAATTAATAGAAAAATAAAACTTAGTTCTAACTAGTCATAGCTAAAGACACTAACAATTAAAAACATTGTAAATTAAAGGGAGACACAAGAGTGTCAATTAACAATGGGGATTTTTGTCACTAGTAAGTAAAAATAACAAAATAAACAAGGGTTTCTAAGCAATGAGAGGGGATCCTTGGGATGTGACAGGAATACGGGTTAAGCTGGATTATTGAGTACATGCTTTTGATAGAAGATTCATAGAATAATTATGACTATGCTAGACTTTAAGGGGGATAAGCTCTCTCTCGAGCAACTTACCCTATTTCGAGCGAGTTCCTCTCGGACACCCACCTGCTGCATGAAAAACAGCCTCCGCCTTAACCCACTCACTCTCTCTCGCTGAATGTGTGCACATATGACTAGGGTTCACTCTCTCGAGCTGAACCTCATGTCGACCCACTCGCACTGGTCATCAATTTAGTGGACTTAGTTTTACGACCTCTCTCTCGAGCAAGCCAAAAACACATATATGAGATTATATTTGCAACTACAACCTCATTAAGTTCATCCACAACCACTACACGAAATCACAATTAAACTATCATCAAGTAAGACCCAACAATTATCTTAACCCATATTCGCTAAATCACACCCCAAGAATTGGGGTTTTTAGCCACACATGTATAAGAGATAGAAATTTATACGAAATTGAGATTCCATTCAACTGGATATGAAGATTTAAGTCTTGATACATGCCAAAATCAAAGAATCCAAGAGACCCAAATCCAAATCTTAAAGATGAAACCCTTTGGATCTTCAAGTTTTCAAAACCTTCTCAAGCTTAGAGCAAAAATATCAAAAAGTACTATTCTATATGAAAATTATAATAATTGTTCGACTCTTAAAACTACAACTCTAACTAGTATTTATAGTTTTCACAGATTTGTGCTGCAGCGGATCATTCGACGTCGTTAGTCGAAATCGCCAATCAACTCAGCGATTCGCCCTTTGGTGTAGTTCATTGCCATCTTGCACCAGCCTTAAGCATCGTCATGCTCTGGGTCGTTAGGCGACATGGTACTACTTTGTGGAACTTCTCGGCGATGCGCCGACTACTCCCTTTTTTCCCCGACTTGATCCTTTCCTTCAAGGCTCAGCACACTGGAACAAAAGGTGAAGTAAGATCGTTCGGCGACTTGCCAAGTGCACTCGGCGATCCTCAGGCCTTCATTTCTTTATTCTTTTCAGCCTTTTTGTTCTTTTTTGCGACGTAGTGTCCATGCTTTCCTTGAAACTTCAAATACCTGAAACTTAAGGGTTTTCATCAGATATTGAGATAAAATAAACATCTGAGGACACAATTTCTATTAAAATAAAGCCCTAAATGAGTCCAATATGTGGACTCATTAACACCCCCAACTTAAACTTTTGCTTGTCCTCAAGTAAGACTCAAGTTCAGTAGTTCAGCCAGGATGTCTCAAACAGTGCTACACAATTCAATTATGAATGTACACAACAAGACTCAATTCACTTATGCAAGGATCAATTGTGTACTCAAAGATTCAAGTTGTGACACACCATTACCAAAGATTCTCAAGCTCGCAACACTTGCTTCAAATGCAAGTTCAAGCTCAATAAAAGCCTTCGAATGCCCTCACACAAATGATGATTCCATTTTCACACGCACATGTATAATCAATTTAAAGTTCAGGAATCAGATACAACGCTCACACTCACAAAGATGAACACGATGCATGCTTTCACCCATAGGTTTGCCTGTATTTTCCAATCAACATTTGTTTTGACTTTCTCAAGATCACAAAGGTCTTAACAAGGCTTGTAACAGGGCTGAGTGCAAAGGTATGGTCATTTAGGCTCAGTGACTTTTATCCTAATGAAATGTGGTGCTCACAACACTTCCTTTCCTTTTCCTTCATCATTTTCTTTAATGCTCATAAGTCATCCTATTATTCACTTTCCATGGATTGTTTGGGAACCCCATCTCTTTTGTACTTTATTCCACAACCTTTTTTTTCTTTCTCTTTACTCTTTTTTTTTATATGGAGGGGTTCCATTTTTCTCAACACCATGGGTTAAAGGAGACTTTCCTTGCACTTCTTGACTTTCCCTTTCTTTTTCACCACACCCCCAACTTAGGCTTTTGGCCTAAGGTGGCTAATCAATTAACCACAATTCAAGAGGATTATAGGTAATGGATTAAGAAAGGTCTAGTTTTCATCAAGTTTCTTCCAAAGAAGGGTAAAGCTCAAAGGGTGTTCAAGAGAGAATCACACGCTCACAAGGTAGGTCACAAAAGAGGTATATGTCAAATTGGTTCACACTCTTCGAAGTTTCCTAAGATCATATCAAGAGAAAGTCTGACTTAGTCAACCGGACCAACAGGGCAAATTCTAGGTGTTGTCATGCATGGTTCTAGGTAAGCTTATCACACAAGGCATCAACACTTAAGTCAAACAAGACTCCACACTTTCGCTAGTATGCAACGGTCATCACAAGAGAATCGATTTGATAAATGGCTAATCACTACGAGATGCAAAGAGTTCACATATTGTCTACGCAACTTCATTTGGCCTCATCATAGTCGTACATTCATGTTCGTTCGATTGTAAGCATTATTCAAGTCATCGGTATTGATCAAAACCGAGACTCAAATTTGCCAAGAAATAGCCACATTCAACAACATATAAAGGGTAGCGAAAATGTGCAAAAAATTCAAAATTTTTCGGAAGGGTCAAAATCATTTTGTAATATAAAAATAAAAGGAGCCGCAAGCTCAAACATCCACAGAAAAGCAGTATTAACACAATTTTAAATAGAACATCCCAAATATAAACACAAAACATGATCAAAAGTAGCACACAAAAGGTGGGAGCCTCATCCCACCACAAACAAAAACATTTGCCCTCAAATGCACATGACAATATCGAAAATGACAATTAAAGAAAGACAGAGAGGGAGGTAAACAAGGGATCCTGTCTAAGGAGTCGCTCCATCTGTTTGGGCATCAGTGCCCGGAGTGTTGTCATTCTGCTTCTGGTTCTCTTTTTCTTTTCGCTCTGCTTTAGCTTCTGCAGCGATATTAGCCTCGATTATATTGTCCAACTCGTGAGATGCCACAAAGGCGTGTATCGCATTGCTGAACCCTCGAGCCCACGAAGGGGCATTAGGGTCGATGGGCATCCTTCTCCTGGAATTGGTTGTCTTGTTCTCGCTCCTTGTAGTTCTTCTGAACTTTTGTGCTCTTATGTGTCTGGGTGGCATGTTTATTTCTGCAACTTTTGGTTTGGCCATGTCTTTTGTTCTATTGGGATGCTAGGAAGCAATGAACTCCAACTCCACGCACAAATCAATCAACATAAATACAATAGAGATGCAATGATAAATAAGACTAGGTGTAAACTTGCAACGCTTGAAAATGAGGGAAAACATAGGAGATTCAAAATTTTAAACCTTTGGCTTGAAAAACCGTCCAGTTCTTGCCCAATCGGCGACATTAGTCATGAGCGCTGAACCATTCGATGTCATGCAGAGTAGTCACATTCTTCGCCGAGTTTTACAGAGTCCCCTAGTCAATTTGGGAATCCAAACGGCATATAAAGCGGGGTCGCCGAGCTAATCGGTGACTCGCCAACCGAACATTTCTCTCACCAACCTCCCTCTTTCCAAATGCTTCTCACTCTTCATCCTACACAATCAACGCACCATTATTTCTAAAACTAAAGTAAAATAATAAAAGGGTTTTGGGTTGCCTCCTAAACAACGCCTTAGTTAACGTCGTGGCATGACGCAAGTCCACCTTCAAACCTCATTATTGGGGTTAGCTGTAGTATCACTCGGCAAACCCCCTTGCTATCTCAGATTTAGGTGAGATGAGATATGACCCATCTGGGTTTCTAACTGTTTGATTGAAACTGAATGGGAGGTGACGGTCTGGCTAAGGGTAGATACATCTTCTTTCATGCCTTTTAGCATTTTGTTTGACCCTTCAACTTTGTTGAGGATACGTGAGAGCATATCCTCAGACCTACCACCTTCCGAATCCTTGGGTTTCTGGCGCTCATGGGGAGGCACATATCTATCCTTCTCCCCATATTTCCAATTCGGATTACGGTTCCTCCATTCACGATCTTAGTCCTTCCAGCCTTTGTCTCTGGCCCAACCTTGGTTACCACCCTGCCTTGGGTAATTTGAGCGGTAGCCACCGCCTTGGTTTGGCTAGAAAATTTACCTCTTCGTTATACAAAGCTTCAAACTTCATCTCCTCAGGATTAGCACACCTGACTCCCACAGCGTTGACACCACGGGCATCAGCCCCCATGACATTTTTGGATAAAATATCAAGTTGCGTCATGATTTTGGCCATGTTATGGTCTCTCTCATTGTCTTTTTCAATCTGCTCCTTGGATATCTTGAAGGTGAGAGGGGAGACTTGGTCCTTACAAGTGTACCATGCTCTGTTGATGGTTGTCATGCCATCTAAAAGCTGGGCTGCTACTGCATACGACTGCTACATTAAGCCTCCCGGTAACAGTTGGTCGGCGACACCTTTGTTTACTGTGTCCAAACTCTGGTAGAAGTACTGAAGTAGCACGTTATCAGGAAAACCATGGGTTGGGCATTGTACCACCAACTTTTTGAACCGTAGCAATGTCTCGTGCTAAGGCTCTCCTTCCAGACGCTTAAAGCTCTGGGTGCTATCCCTAGGTGACATCATCTTCGAAGAAGGGAAAAATCATACTTGAAATGCGGTTACCAGTTCCTCCCAAGAAGTGATGGATTCTCGCGGTAACTCGGCTAGCCATTTGCACGCCTCTCCCATCATCGAGAAAGGGAATAACCTTAATCGGACTGACTCTTAAGAGATATTTTTGAATGAGAATCGTCCGCATATATCTACGAAGATTCGAAGATGCTCATGAGGATCATCATGAGCCGATCCATTGAAAAGTCCCTTCAGTTGCAACTCTTGCAACATGGTGCTCGTTATGTGGAACACTGCATTTCCCTTGACTGGGGGTAAACGGATGGCTCCAACACCTCCCATGAGACTAGGGTTCACTCTCTCGAGCTGAACCTCATGTCGACCCACTCGCACTGGCCATCAATTTAGTGGTCTTAGTTTGACGATCTCTCTCTTGAGCAAGCCGAAAACACATATATGAGATTATAGTTGCAACTACAACCTCATTAAGTTCATCCACAACCACTACACGAAATCACAATTAAACTACGATTAAACTATCAACAAGTAAGACCCAACAATTATCTTAACCCATATTTGCTAAATCACACCTCAAGAATTGGGGTTTTTAGCCACACATGTATAAGAGATAGAAATTTATACCAAATTGAGATTGCATTCAACTGGGTATGAAGATTTAAGTCTTGATACAGGCCAAAATCAAAGAATCCAAGAGACCCAAATCCAAATCTTGAAGATGAAATCCTTTGGATCTTCAAGTTTTCAAAACCCTCTCAAGCTTAGAGCAAAAATATCAAAAAGTACTATTCTATATGAAAATTATAATAATTGTTCGACTTTTAAAACTACAACTCTAACTAGTATTTATAGTTTTCACAGATTTGTGCTGCAGTGGATCATTCGGCGTCGTTAGAAGGAATCGTCGATCAACTCGGAGATTCACCCTTTGGTGTAGTTCATCACCATCTTGCACCAGCCTTCAGTATCGTCGTGCTCTGGGTCATTGGGCGACATGGTACTGCTTCGTGAAACTTCTCGGCGATGCGCCGACTACTCCCTTTTTCCACCGACTTGATCCTTTCCTTTAGGGCTCAGCACACTGGAACAAAAGGCAAAGTAAGACCCTTCGGTGACTCGCCAAGTGGACTCAACGATCCTCAGGCCTTCATTTCTTCATTCTTTTCAACCTTTTCATTCCTTTTTGCGACGTAGTGTCCATGCTTTCCTTCAAACTTCAAATACCTGAAACTTAAGGGTTTTCATTAGATATTGAGATAAAATAAGCATTTAAGGACACAATTTCTATAAAAATATACCCCTAAATGAGTCCAATTTGTGGACTCATCTGTTTCCAAAATTAGTAAAATCTTAAAGAGTCTCTCCTTCCCTTTAATTTTCCGGTTGCCACCACCCCAGAATTCGGCGAAGCTCCGGCAACACAAAACCCCGATCGAAAAACCCCCAAGCTTCCTTCCCCTCTTTCTTTGTTTGTTGTTTGCTGCGAGCGGCGACAACATTACCAAATGACCACCTGAAACAGCCAGCAGCGACCCATTGTTCTCACCCATTTTTTTGCGACCAAACAACCCATCTTCTCCGGCCAAAACGTAAGCAAAAAACCAGCAAAACAAAAGACCCCATTTCTTTTTTTATCTGCCGCTGCAACCAGTAGCAAACTACAGCCAAACGACCACCAAACCACCCCTATTCTTCCTCGCTCAACTCATCAGAAAACCACCACCCAAAACCCTCTTTCCTCTTCGAGCGAACCAACCAAAAGACCCTATTTCCCTTTGTTTTCTCTCTTTCCCAACTAGCAAGACCACCATGACACTACCACAAATTCGACTAGAGCTCGAAATAAGCCAACCCAGCAGGTCAGCAGCTGACACGAGCCACCCAGACCTCAATAGAACCAGCTCCAAGCTAAAACAACACCATCTCCACTAGAGCAAGTAGCAAGCACAACACCCAAAAATCTATTTCTCTCCTGGCAATTAGCAGCATACAACAACACCATTAATGGTGAACTCACACAACAACGTCGATGCCGCTCCAACTCTGGCGAAGCTGGAAACCCCAGTCACTAAGTGACTTTAGATCTGATCAAGAAATCTTCACTTCCGGTACTCCAGAGTCGCTTCCCATTGAAGCTAATCGAATGGAGTTTGAATTATATTTATTATTCATTAATGTGTATATTATCGATGTTAGGCAAATCTTAGGCCATTTTGATACTATTGTTCTGTTTTATTATTTGTCTATATATCGCATGTTTGTTTTACTTGTATATTGTTTTATCTCTTCCTCAATTTGAAAAAATTAAACTCAGTCGGGATCCACAATTGTGGATTTGAAAAAATTCCTAACACCTTCCCTTCGGAATAACTTGAACCCCTTACCTAGAATCTAATGGTTTCGTAGATCATTTAATTGGTTTCCTAGTTTTTCCTAAAATTAGATGGCGACTCCTTTTAAAATCCTTTTTTCCTAAAATTCTTTTAAAAATTGATTAACTGATTATATTTCGAGTCACCACGATGTTTCTCCTTATTTGAATAAAGTTGAGATGTAAACAATGTGGATTCCAAAATCCCTACTCTTGAGTCGGTCCCCTGTGGTTAATGAGTTTTTGGAAGTCTTCCCATATGATTTACTCGATATTCCTCTCGAAAGGGAAATAAACTTTGGTATTGACCTTCTCCCAGATATGTAACCTATCTTTATTCCTCCTTACCAAATGGCTCCGGTAGAACTAAAGGAGTTGAAAGAGCAGTTGAAAGATTTGTTAGATAAGGGTTTCATCCGATCGAATATCTCTCCATGGGGTACTCCATTTTTGTTCATTAGAAAGAAAGATGGTTCACTTGTTTGTGTATTGATTATCATCATTTGAACAAGGTGACCATTAAGAATAAGTATCCTCTCCTAAGGATAGATGATTTGTTTGACCAACCACAAGGAGCAAGTTAATTTTCCAAGATTGACCTTAAGTCGGGTTATCACCAATTAAGGGTGAAGGAAGATGACATTTCAAAGATGACTTTTCACACTCGGTATGGTCATTATGAGTTTTTGGTAATGTCGTTTGGTTTGAATAATGCTCCGGCGGCATTTATGGATTTGATGAATAGGGTATTTAGACGGTACCTTGACATGTTTGTGACTGTATTCATTGATGATATCTTGATTTATTATAAAAGTGAGGTTGATCACATTAATCATTTGATGATTGTGTTGCAAGTCCTCAAGGACTAACAACTTTTTGCAAATTTTATCAAATGTGAGTTTTTGGTAAGGTTCGTGGCTTTTCTTGGTCATATTGTTTCAAGTAAGGGTATTGAGGTAGATTCTAAGAAGAAAGATGCGGTTAAGAGTTGGCCTAGACCTCTATCGCATTTGGATATTAGAAGATTCTTGGGTTTGGCTGGTTACTACAGAAGGTTTGTTGAGGGGTTTTCATCGATTGTCTCTCTATTGACAACACTGACTCAAAGAAGGCTAAGTTCATATGGTCCGAAGCTTGTGAAAAGAGTTTTTAGGAATTGAAAGATAGACTTACTTCTGCTCCAGTGGTGAGTTTACCAGAAGGGACTGATGGTTTTGTTTTTTATTGCGATGCCTCAAGAATTGAGCTAGTATGTGTGGTTATGCAAAATTGGAAAGTTATTGCCTATGCTTCAAGGCAACTTAAGATTCATGAGAATAATTATCCTACCCATGAGCTTGAACTAGTGGCGGTTGTTTTTGCCTTAATGATTTGGAGGCATTATTTGTATGGTGTTCACGTGGATGTCTTTACTGACCACAAGAGTTTTCAATATGTATTTAATCAGAAGGATCTAAATCTTCGCCAAAGAAGGTAGCTTGATTCATTGAAGGATTATGATATGAGTGTTCTCTATCACCCAGAAAGGAGAATGTGGTGGCGGATGCTCTTAGTCGACTATCTATGGGGAGTGTTTATCATGTTGAGGAGGATAAAAAGGAGTTGGCCCGAGATGTTCATAGATTGGCCCCAATTGGGTGTTCGGTTAGTGGACTCTATCAAGGGTGGTCTTTTGGTTCACAATGGTTTAGAATCATTTTTTGTGGCGGATGTGAAAGCCAGGACTTGATCTAAATTTGGTCCAATTAAAGGAAGCGGTGCTTAAAAAGTCTGTAGAGGTTTTCTCCCAAGGGCGAGATGCAGTACTTAGATATCAAGGTCATTTGTGTGTTCCTAATGTTGATGGCTTGAGAGAAAAATCTTGTCAAAAGCCCATAGTTCTCGTTATTCCATTCACCCGGGAGCCACCAAGATGTACCGTAATTTGCAGGAGATCTATTGATGGAATGGAATGAAGAAGAATATTGCGGAATTTGTGGCTAAGTGCCCTAATTGTCAACAAGTGAAAGTTGAGCATCAGAAACCAGGAGGTTTATCCCAAGACATTAGCATTCCTACTTGGATGTGGGAGAATTTGAATATAGACTTCATCATTGGCTTGCTTCGCACCTGGCAACAACATGACTCGATTTGGGTTATAGTAGATCGACTGACGAAATCGACTCATTTCATTCCCGTCAAGATTTTTTATTCGGCGAGGAATATGATAAGTTGTACTTGAG
This sequence comes from Solanum acaule, assembly GCA_036250505.1. NCBI lineage: Eukaryota > Viridiplantae > Streptophyta > Magnoliopsida > Solanales > Solanaceae > Solanum > Solanum acaule. The sequence continues at coordinate 15,565 of JAJOOR010026737.1, forward strand.
GGAAATGGTGAAGTTTCATAGAGTGCTTTTATCCATTATCTCCGATCGTGGTACTCAGTTCTCTTCTCAGTTTTTGAGATCTTTCCAAATGGGTCTTGGTACTCGTGTTAAGCTTAGTATGTCCTTTCACCCACAAACTTATGGGCAAGCGGAGTGTATTATCCAAACTTTGGAAGATATGTTGAGATCTTGTGTGATAGATTTCAAGGCTAATTGGGCTGATCACTTGCCTTTGATTGAGTTTGCATATAACAATAGTTATCACTCAAGTATTGGTATGGCTCCATTCGAGGCGTTATATGGTAGGAGGTGTAGATCTCCTATAAGTTGGTTTCCAATGGGTGAAGTCGCTTGATACGTCCCGAGTTAGTACATGAGGCTATCAAAAAAGTTTGACTTATTAGAGAAAGGTTGAAAATGGCTTAAAGTTGACAAAAGTCCTATGCCGACGTTAGAAGAAGAGATCTTGAGTTTGATGTTAATGATTGGGTTTATTTGAAATTTTTTCCCATGAAGAGTGTAATGAGGCTTGGTAAGAAAGGGAAGCTTAGTCCCTGTTATGTAGGCCCATAAAATTTTTTGAGGGGTATTGGTGAGGTTGCTTATGAACTTGAATTGCCTAATGAATTGGCATCGGTGCATTGAGTCTTCCATGTCTCGTTGTGGATTAAATGTGTTGGTGATCCGACATCTATAGTCCCCTTAGAAGATTTGGGAGTTAAGGAGAACCTTTCTTATGAGGAAGTACCGATTGAGATTTCAGACCGACAAGTCAAGAAGTTGAGAAATAAAGAATTTTCTTCCGTGAAAGTTTTATGGAGGAATCATTTATTTGAGGGTGCTACTTGGGAGGCCAAGGCCGATATGATGTCCTGTTATCCTCATCTCTTTCCTTCTACCCTTACTCTAGCTTGAGGTATTGAGTTCCACATGGTTTACTCTTTTGGTGTCATGTGTCTTAGATATTCCCATGATTTCCTCATTTATGCATGTTCATGAAAAAGCTTTAGTTTTGAGAAAATGAGTCAACTTGATTGATTTCTACATGTTGATGTGCATTAAGTATGAGTTGCAAATAGACTTCATGATATGATGTTTTGAATATTCTTTAGCTTGGAGTAGATGTTTCCTCCACAGATATGTACATTATGTGATTGCATTCATGTTGGGCTATTAGATTTAAGTTCCTACCCTCCGTATGATGTCTTGAATCTTATTCGAGGATGAATTATACCAGGGGAGAGCTAATGTAATACCTTGGATTCAAAAAGACAGAAAAATTTTAGTTTTCAAAAATCTATTGTCAGTTCCTACGGTGGCATCCACATCTTGTGGTACGACCCACAGACCGTAGGTGTAAGACCCAAGAAATTTTTTGAGCTAAGACTTGAACCATTCTTCATTGTGAGTAAGATTTTACCGAGAAGTTTAAAAGTTTCTTGAGTGTTAGGGTCGCTAGATGTAGCACCTTGAGTTCCAAAGAGAACTAAAAAGAATTCCTTCAAGTCATTCCTAGGTTTTTTTATGTTTTGGATCAACTTCAAAAGTCCATAACTTTTTAGCAAAGGTTGAGTTAGGAGACCCATAAGATATCAAATGAAACGTCTTGGATCATCTTTCCAACACCGCCGAGTTTGCTAATTTTCGAGCTCGTATGAGGGAGATATGCCCGTTTGAATTCGGGCTGTCCAATTAAGGAAAGTTAACCAAAAATATGAGAGGTATTTTGGTCTTTTCCTTACCCAATCAACTTAAAACGAATTTTAGTAAGATTTTGGGGACAAATCTGATTTGGATCAGTTTTCCTAAATCCAAATACGCTTAGGGTTTTAGAAGAGAGTTGATTCAAGTCATTCCTAAGTTCTTTTAAAGTTTTGGGTCAAATTCAAATGACCATAACTTTTAGCACAGGATGAGTTAGGAGACCTATAAGATATCAAATGAAAGTTCTTGGAATCCTCTTTCCAACACCTCCAAGTTTGCTAATATTCGAGCTCGTATGAGGGAGATATTCCAATTTGAAGTCAGGCTGTCCAAATAAGGAAAGTTACCCAAAAATATGAGGGGTATTTTGGTCTTCTCCTTACCCAATCGGAATTAAACATTTTTTGTAAAGTTTTAGGAGTCTAAACTGATAGGAATCAATTTTAGTTATTCTTAAAATACACTTAGGATTTTTAGAGGAGTTCAAGAAAAGGAAAAGAGGAAAAAATGAATATTGTTCAAGATTTTGCGATTCTTCGAGGGATTTCACCAAGGATTTTATCCTAAGAGGTATGTAAGCTTTCATAGTGTTGGGTTTGTTTACCCACATGCCAATCATGAGTTTCTTTTACAAATTTCATCCATGGTATTGAATATATTGATAATCTTGTTGAGTTTTTGAAGTTTTGTGCTTCGTTTTTGATAATGAAGTTCTTGTTGAGTTAGTGAGGTGAGACTTACGAATGAGTGTCGTTCTTGGTGGGTTTTGGTGTAGAATTAGCTGTAATTAGGTTGGATTTAAGGATTTAAAAGTGTTTGGAGGAAATCATTCGAGTTTAGACAAGGTAGGGCAAAAAAATTTGAATAAAGGTTCGTCGGATTCGTCTAGAACGTGGATGGGATGGCGCGCCACTGTAGCGCCTGAGGGGCTGGCGTCCTGCGCATGCAGTGTGCCCTAGACCAGCCTCAGTCATATGTGGGATGGCGCAGTGTGCCACTGTTGCGCCAAGGACGTCGGGTCATTTCCGCCTCCGTTCTTCGTTTCGTATTCGTTCTTTCATAACATGTCTTCGAGCTCTTAGTGATTTTTACTATCCAACCTACATCCAATCATCAAGAAATCCTATATATCAAGTCATGATCCTTGAATTCATACTACAAATTCAAGGAAGAGTCAAGACTAGTGTTCCATAAAGTCTTTGAGTTAAATTGTGAATCCTTCGAGTTCAACTATCAATTTGAGTAAAGTTTGAGAAAGTCCCTTTGAGTCTTTTCGAGGTGTCTTCTACAATAAATTTTAAATTGTTTCAAGACTAGAGTAAGTGAGTATGAGAAGGAGGAGAATGTATTCATGAGTCTACATTATCATTGAGATCCTTGAGTCAAGTCGTTCATGCCCATAATTCCGTGTGAACTCCATAACTTGATTTTTTTTAAGAGGAGTAGTATCTTCAAGTTCTAAGTCTTGAGAATTGAGTTCCTAATCATTTTGGGATTATATTCCTAATCATGGGACTACTACATGTTACCCATGAAGGTCCTTGAGTTGAGTAGTTCATGCCCATAATACTACATGAACCCTATGAGTCGAGCAATCTTGAGAATAGAAGTATCATTGAGTCCTTGAGTTGAGTAGTTCATGCCCATAATTCTGCATGAACCCTCCAAGTGAGCATTCTTGAGATGAGTTGTATCATTGACTCCTTGAGTTCGGTAGTTGTTGATTTCCAAGTATTGAGTTCTATGCAGGGTTATTGAAAACCTTAAATTGAGTCGTTCACATCCATAATTCGACAAGAACCCTATCTTAAGAAGTCTTTTTACAAATTGTTTTAAAACTTTTTTTAAAGACATGAGCACTTGAGTTTGAGAAAAAATAGAGTTTAGTTCATTTTATTCAAAATGAATATATGGGAACTAAGTATTTTCAAGAGTACATATTTTTCACATTTAAACGAGGAGGAAACTGAGATTTCCAAAAGAGTTTTGAGTTGTTTGAGTACCATCTCTTTTAAGAGAATGATTTTTGAGTAATAATCTCAAAAAACAGAAAGAGTTATGTTTTTAAAAACATATGAGCTAGTATATTTTGGGTCTAGTATTGAGTAACGATATGGGGGAGATTCATACAACTCATAGACCTCATAAACAATGTAGCCAACGTGGGTAGAAAGGGTCATACTTTTTAAATGATTCCTTAATGTTTTTTAGCATAGACTAGTGGATCCACTTAGTAGTAGGTTCTATAACCCGACAAAGTATAGGATGGTTCTGGCAGCGTGGACTAGACGTTGTATCATCACATAGCTCATAGTGATGGTTATCGGTTAGAGAATCTCCCACAGAGTTATATTGTATTTTTATATACAAACTGAGTTACTATTGTGTTCTTAAATACATTGAGTTGACATCTATTGTTTTAAAAGCTTTCCATATATTGCATCTTTTATTGTTGCTTTATCTTCAGTTGAGTATCCAGAGTTGAGTATCCATAGTAGAGTATCTTATTGTTGAGTTGAGCCCTATTTCTCATAGTTGAGTTGAACTATCTTTTATAGATTTGTGTATCTTATTGTTGAGTTGAGCCTTATTTCTATGAGTTGAATTGAACTATGTTTCACAGAGTTGAGTCTCTTATTATTGAGTTGAACTATGTTTCATTCGGTTGAGTTTAGTTGAGTGAGTTGAGAAGAGATAAGTATGTTTCTTTTCCATTAGTTCAGGATTATGTTTTAGAATTTCGCTTACATTCTTGTACATTCCATGTACTTAACCATTTGGTCCGTATCGTTTCATAATGCAGCTACAGGTATTCAAGATCATCAATAGGCATTTCTTTAAGGCCATGGGATATTCCAATCAGCTTTGGTGAGCCTTCTTATATTTTGGAGGACTTCACCTTTATCTTACAGTTAGTAGTTTTGAGATTTCGTGGGTCATGTCCCGATATCCTTCTATAATAGTAGAGACTTCATAGATAGACAAAGTTGAGTAGTTTTTCATTATATATATTCTTTGAGTTGTTATTACAAACTCTGAGTTTTTCTATTAAGTATCTTTCAGATTATTTTAAAGATTGAGCATTTGAGTTATTGAATTTAGTTTAGTTTTTATGCATTTATATGCTTGAGTTAGTCTTCCGCTTGTGGACAACTAGGATGAGAGTTTTCTTGGGGACCAATAATGGTTCTCGAGTGCCGGCCACATCCAGGGTGTAGGTCTGGGTTGTGACAGTTTGTCAGGTCCGTGATTCGCCAATCAGTCTCTCCAAAAAGGTAAAGTTCCAGTGCTTTTTCAATGGTTCACCAGGACGGTCCGTCATTCAATGTACGAGCCATAAATAGGTTTCGTAGGTGAGTCCCAATCTTAGTGAGATTTTGAGGTTAAAAGTTGAGGACCACGGTTGGGACCCATAACCCGTTGATTGGACCACGACCCGTGGGTGGGTCCCATCATTGGAGGTCCTGATTCTCGTGTCTCTGTAATGAAACGGTGGACGAACAAGTCGGTCCATTGGTGGAACCATGGACCGTAGGTCGTCACCGTCGACTGGGTTCAGTAGTTATTTCTTAGGGGCATTTGGGTCTTTTCCTAATTATTCTAGCCTAATACTATGTCATTTTGCCATTCACCTAAAGACCTATATGTAACGACTCGGAAAATGATAGAGTGAAACTAGAGCCTCACATGTGAGTTTGGAGTCGAGAACTTAATGAAATGATTATATTTGAATTTGACCCAAAAGTTCTTAAAAATGTGCTTCGGAAGTTACCGGAAACT
>JAJOOR010026738.1:0-20262 GCA_036250505.1 Solanum acaule
ATCTCCAACACATCCTAGACAAACAATCTCTTCATTGAAGAGATTGTTCGTCCAGGATGTGTTGGAGATAAGAGGCTGCATTCACACAAAAAGGGAACCACTCCTGTTAACATTGTAAACCAAGATAAGAAAGAGGAGAATGGACTCCTTACAGACAAGTTGGGCCAGCTATCTATTGGGCTCGTTTGATTTGAATTGATCTGATATTGGAATTGACAACTCACAAGATATGCACAGCTCACAAAATACACAACTGTAAAAAGAATAATTGTATATATGGTTAAGAATAAAATCATCCAAAATTAGAGTAAAAACATTAATTCTGTTTTACATTTCCTTTTCAATAATTACATGTATAAATAGTGGTAGAAATCTGTACATTGATCATAAGAAAATACAAAAAAAATTCCATACATTATGTCCTATATTTCTACAATAAGAGGTTGCATATTCACACAAAAAGGGAACCACTTCTGTTAACATTGTAAACCAAGATAAGAAAGAGGAGAATGGACTCCTTACAGACAAGTTGGGCCAGCTATCTATTGGGCTCGTTTAATTTGAATTGATCTCATATTGGAATTGACAACTCACAAGATATACACAGCTCACAAGATACACAACTGTAAAAAGAATAATTGTATCTATGGTAAATAATAATATCATCCGGAATTAGAGTAAAAACATTAATTCTGTTTTACATTTTCTTTTCAGCAATTACATGTATAAATAGTGGTGGAAATCTGTACATTGATCATAAGAAAATACAGAAAATTTCCCATACATTCTGTCCTATATTACATTACATCAAATTGTGATTTAGCTAAAACAGGGACAGAAACTGAAGCTAGAACATAATGAGAATTAAATCTCTTAGGAAACGAAACTACTGATCTGAAACAGAATGAGAACTAGCTCTCTTAGGAAATGAAACTATATTATTTGTAGCAAGAGGTTGAGTCTCAGTAGGCTTTAAAATGTATAGTCCATCTTGGACTTCACCAAAAACTTGAGGGCTCTTCAAGAAAGGGCCCTGCTAAAGACAACTAGTAGACGTGAACATGATGACACACTTGAAAGATAGACATAGTTTATGAACTGATAGTAAATTATATCTGAAACTTGAGATATGAAGGACATTTGTAAGTATAAAATCAAGCAAAAGAGAAATAGATCCTGCATGAGTAACCTTTACGCTAGATGAATTAGGTAACCTGACCATTAAAGGCTTAGGTAAGGGAATAAGAGTTAAGAAAGAGTTAGGATCAAAGCATATATGTTCAGAGGCCCCTGAATCAATGATCCAAGATTTAGAATTTGAATTATCTACTAAATAACAAGAGGGTGAATGTTCAAAAAATATACCAGCAGCCGAGTTGACATTGACTTCTGATCCAATAGGTTTTCCTTCTTGAATATGTTTTAAGAGATGAACAAGCTGAGTGAATTGATTTGTCATGTAATATTGGGGCATTTACCTTTCAATGCAATGAAATAAATCATTTCAATTTCATACTCTTCAAATTTTGAATGCACTTGCACTGTGTGCCCCTTAGCAGGACAGTCCAGACTACCATTTCCAATTAGTCATATCAAGAATAAAGGATTTTTTTTATCTTCTTCACATTGATATTTGGGGTCCCTATAAGGTTCCTACTTATAATGGTTATAAATACTTTCTCACAATTGTGGACGATTTCAGCAAAGGGACTTGGGTTTATTTGTTGACTGCTAAATCAAATGTGTTTTCAGTACTCAAGTGTTTCTTATGCATGATAGAAAGACAATTCAATGTTAAAGTGAAACTAATAAGATCGGACAATGCCTTGGAACTAGGGAAGAGTGTAGAAACTTCTTCATTTTTACAATCACAGGGAATTATCAGACTTCTTGCACAACCACACCTCAACAAAATGGAATTGTGAAAAGGAAACATAGGCACTTACTGGAAATTGCTAGAGCCTTAATGTTTCATGTAACATCTCGCTAATTGAAAGAACTAGAAAGAGCTAGAATTAGAAAGAGTCATTTTTGGAAAGAATGAAAAATTAGGAAAATTGGTTAGGTTATGTAAAGTTTGAGTTTTTGATCAACTTCAAACGACCAGAAATCCTAGCTCAGGATGAGTTATGTAACACCCCTAAAATACTAGACCAACTCTTGCATGTCGATGCATCATTTCTTAATTACTACAATATGTTTTACTCTTATTTTGGGAACTTGAAATTTTGTGATATTTGCAACCTTTCTTAAAATAAATTGTGCTCGTAATTTAAGGTATTGTATGGAGGTATTTGCATAATTTTTCTAATTAAAATTTCATATGAATTGAAAGTGTTGGTATCAATTATATACATATAGGTGTATATGTATACATTTTGGGCAACACACAATAATTTGGGGCAGCACCTTTTAGTGACAGTTGTATATGTGACTAAGCATCACTCTTAAGACTATATTATCGCACCTCCTCTAGTGATTTTCGTTTGGAACTGAAGTCCAAGAACCTAAGAACATTTTCTAACCGGTTGTTCATCAAAATCACAAGAGAAATCCTTTGTCCTTCTAGCTGGAAGTCGAGACATACTACCTTTTGGTGAGTAATCAAAACTTGTTTTTTTTTAGCTGAGTAGTGTTTAGTACTTTTAGAATTTCTCATTTTGTATAACTCCTTTTTCGGTGAATAAATATGATTTAGAAAGCTGATTCCTATACCTACAACTCTTCTGTTTATGGTAAACTCTAATTTAGCTTTTATGACTATGAAATAAGGGATGCAACATATGACATATTCTGTCCAGATTCTGGAATTTGAAATCCTGTATGTTCAACTGTTAGTGTTTTGATTATATCTTTTTGTACAAAGTTTATTTTGCGGTGATTCTTGATTATTTGCAAGCTTAAGAGATGTACCTACATCTTTTATGAAGGATATAAATTCCATTTTGGCCGCTTTCTATTTCAAATCTAAGTTGTGGCATGTAGTGCTTTTATTGGGCAGAATTTCTGTTTTTGGAGTATAGTCGTATTTGTACAGGCTAGGCTTACTTGTGATGATAACCCTGTGTTACACCATCATTATTGAGCTACTAGAAAGTAAATAAGTTATTGAATTCATTTTTTAAGGTTGTATATCCTCTTGTACGAGTTGAAGACTTTGATACGCTGGTTGGTCTACGATTTGAACTTATGAAGTTGTGTTGGACTGTTTTTATGCTAAAGAACTGAGCTTTGTGTATAAACTTAGGTATATCTGAAAGTTTACTTTGGTACCTTGGTTACCTCTTGTCACTTTGCATTGTCGTATTGGTATTCTTTAATACATTAAAGACACTTGTGTATCTCGCCCACTTGTATGGATTGTTTGATCACTTAGCACTCTTGTTGGGACCTTGTCCTTCTTGTGGCTGTGAGTTTGTCACTCTTGGCATGCCTCTTGATTCGGATCATTTACCATCTTGACTCTGGATTTTTAGTCCGTCTTAAAAATGTAAGTTGTCCATTTTAAGTACGAACTAGAAAACCATTTTTAATATGGTTCTTCGTTCTCTTGATTATTGGGTTTTGACCCTTCTTGATACATGTTTGTGCTTGGTGTGACGACATGATGTATATATTGGGCGAGCCTTGTTGTTGAATCTCTTGGAACACTGTGCTATGAGCGTTCTTGACATTTGGATCTTTAAATGTAGAACTTGATACTCTTTATATATTGTTTACTTGATTTATTTATTATGTTCAATTATGCTGCCCTTGACTTGAGAATGATAACTTGCTGAATTTGAGGGCTCCATACCTATAGTTTTTACACCACTAAGTTCTACGCTTAGCGATAGTTATTTCTATCGTAGGGGCTGTTTGAGATGATGCTTGAAGCTGTCCATTGGAGATGGATGTTTTGAGAGCCTTAAGGAAGATCACATTTGCATATAGGCATCTATATTTTGTATAAATCTTGGGACTTGTACATATTCTATGTGTTGTATATTTACATGGGATTTTGAGGGCTGATTTGATCATGTCACCATGAGTTGTAATATAAATATGGCTATATGTTTTGTTCTTTTTGGGGTGTGTAAACCCAAGTCTTGTAATATCCTAAATCTACTATTACTTTCGAATGTTTGTGTGAAGCATGAGAAGGCTGATTTTGGTACTCGGAAGCTTGTAATATTCTTATTATTCATCCTTAAGTGTGAGGATAATACATATACATGAAATGCTCGTTGGTTATTTGCTTAAATTACTTTTCGAATGTCATTATGCATCTAATCCCTCTACTAGATTATAATCAGTATGACCTCGTTAATCACTTTTGAGTGTCGCAAGTATAAGTTAAGTCTCTTGAAAAAGGGTCGCTACAAGTTAGGTATACTTCCAGATACCGTAGGAAATATCTTGGAATTATATTTCCAACGCTACTAAGTTTGTGCGATTCCGAGTTCATATGCGTGAGATATGCACATTTGAAGTTGAGTTGTTTAGATAAGGAAAGTCTAATCCGAATTTTGGCAGGGTATTTTGGTCTTTTCCATACCCAATTAATTTATTTCATTTTTGGTAATTACTTAGGGATCTAAACTGAAATTGGTCAGTTTACGCTTTTAAAATTTGGGTTAAGGTTTTGAGAAAAGAGAAAAGGAAAGGAGAAGAGAAAGCAAGGAATCGTCAAGTTCTTGAAGCTAAGGTCGTGGATTTCGTCAAGGGGAGATCTCTACGAGGTATGTGAGATCACATAGCATTGGATTAGTTGATCCACGCGTCAATCATGATTCAATTCAGCGAAACTTTGTAGTTTTGAAAGCAAATATTATAAGGTCTTGATGAAATTCGTTTGGAATCTTGTGGGTTCTTGTTGTTGAAGTTTCTTGAGTTTGATTAATGCAATTAGGTGTAATTTCAAGTAGAATCTATTGTATTTTGGGCATATAGTCGATTCTAAGTGTTTGAGGAAAGAACCAAGTGAAATTAGAGGGGTTAGAGCTGAAAAATGGAGGAGAAAAATTGGAGTTTTCTAGGGAGGGGTCTGGGGTGCCGCGCCAGCCAGAGCGCCCCACTTCAGTGTCTGAAGTTTGGGCTCTGGGGTGAAGCTCCAGCCAGAGTGCCATAATTTCAGTTCTGAAGTTTGGGCTTTGGCGCCACGCGCCTCTCAGAGCGCCGACACTAAATCTCCTACCTTTCCCTCTTCTTTCCGTACTAATTCCTTAGCAACGTACCTATTGTTTCTAGTTGATTTCTACACTCTAAGGTACGTATAAACATCATGAAATCATCCATAAACATGAGATCATGAACCTTGAATCCATAATTCAATTCAAGGAAAGTTAAGAGTCAAGTCAAGAGAAGTTCATAGAGTTTTCCAAAAGTCTTTTACAAACATTTTAACTTTGTTTTAAGACTTAATCTTTGAGTTGAGTAAAGAGTAAGAGTAAAATTCATTTCTTCAAAGATTATACAGGAACTATGTATTCCCAAGAGTTAAAATGTTTTCACATTTGAGCAAGAAAGGAAACACCGATCTCCAAGAGAGCCTTTGAGCTAGTTTTTGAGTAATTATCTCAAATCACAGAAAGAGTTTTTGTTTTTAAAACATATGAGTTGAGTATATTTTGGGAGTAGTATTGAGCATCGATATGGGGACGCAAGTTCATAATAAATCAAGTCTTCATAAACCATGTAGCCATCATGGGTAGAAAAGATTATACTTTTTAGATGATTTCTTAGTGCTTTTTAGCATAGACTAGTGGATCCACTTAGTTGAGGTGTTCTATATGACGGCAAAGTGTAGGACAGTTCTGGCAGCGTGAGCGAGACGTTGTATCATCACTTAGGCTCATAGTGGTGGTTGTCGGTTAGAGAAACTCCAACAATATTATATTAGTTTATTATATGAGTAAACTGAATTGTTATTGTATCTCTTTAATACATTGAGTTATCACCTATTATTTTAAATGCTTTGTATAAACTGAACCTTTATTGTTGTTTTTACTTTGCATTTGAGTTGAGTTATTCATGAGTTGAGCAAAGCCAAGGTAAGTGTTCATTTCTTTCAAGCTTATGTCTTGTTTAGTATTCCCTTCGCATACTCGTACATTCGATGTATTGATGCTATTTGGCCTACATCATTTTATGATACAGACACAGGTAATCAGGATCAACATCCAGCGCCTCGTTGATCCAGTTGAGCACTCAGAGTCAGTTGGTGAGCCTCTTTGCTTTTCGGAGGACTCTTTTCACACTGCTTTAGTATTTCAGTTGTTAGGATGATCGGGGGGTCTTCTCCCGACATCCCTTTTTGATTTAGAGTCTTCATAGACTAGTAGTCATAGTTCATTAGTCTTGTATTTCAGATGTTTTGCTATAAGACTTGAGTTGCCATCTATTGCTAGTTTGAATGTTTTATCCTTAAACGCTATGAGTTTAAATTGAGACAGTTGTTTTATAAATGCATTTGATCCTTGTAATAATGCTTAAAGTTTTCCGCTGAGAGTCTAGCCATGCCAAGGGTTCACTTGGGGCCATAAATGGTTCTCGAGTGCCAGTCCTGCCCAGGGTATAGGCTCGGGGTATGATTACTTGGTATCAGAGCACAAAGTTCAAGAGTCCTATGAAGTCTATGAAGCCGTGTCTGTAGAGTCATAGTTATCGGTATGAAGCACGCCATATCTATAATTAGGAGGCTGCAACACTTAGGAAACTATATCACTTCTTTCATATTAATTTTGTATGATAGAGTTAATCTCTATGAAGTTTCTTTCTAACTCGTGCTTGCATTTGTGTTTCAGTAATCATGCCTCCACGAAGAGCTGTCAGAGGTCGTCCTGCTAGGCGTAACGTTGAGGAGCAAGGGGTACCAAATGCACCTAAAGTGCAACCTCAAGGAGAAGTCACCAATGTTGAATTTTGGGAAGCAATCCAAATTCTAAGTCAGGGTGTGACTAACCAGGTTGGGAAACAAAGAGGGGCTCGACAGGAAGAGGCTGATACTTTAAGGATTCGAGAGTTCTTGAGGTTGAATCCTCCAAGCTTCACTAGTTCAAGCACTACTGAGGATCTATAAAATTGTGTTGAGGAATTACAAAAGGTATTTGAGGTCATACACGTTACCGATGCTGAGCGAGTTGAACTAGTTGTATATCAACTAAAGAATGTTGTTAGGACTTGGTTTGACCAGTGGAAGAAGGGTAGAGCTGAAGGTGCACCAATTTTGACTTGGGCTAGTTTGAGGAGGTTTTCTTGGGGAGTTTCTTCCCCTGTGAATTGAGACAAGCCAAGGTACAGTAATTCCTTACATTTAAGTAGGATTCACTAAGTGTTCATGAGTACAGCTTGAAGTTCACCCATCTTTCCCAATATGCTCCGGAGATGGTTGCAGATATGAGAAACAGGATGAGTCTATATGTTGCTGGATTATCTCGTCTGTCAAGCAAAAAAGGCAAGACAGCTGTGCTAATAGGGGACATGGATATAACAAGATTGATGGTTTATGTGCGGCAGGTTGAGAAAGAGAAGTTGAGGGATAGTGAGAAGTTTAGGAACAAGAAGGCTAAGACAGGGAGTGAGTCCGGGCAGCAAAGGAATAATGTGAACCGTTCATCCTTTCAGCAAAAGCAAAAGGGACCTGCTCTATCATCTGCTAGTGCACCTGCACCCAGAAACAAAGATGAGTATAATGGTCAGAATTCACAGAACTTTAGAGCTAGACCTGTACAATTTCAGGGTAGTGTGGCACAAGGAGGTAACTGGGCTCCTACATGTGCTAAGTGTGGTAGGAACCACGCAAGTAAGTGTCGCGATGGCTTTACAGGTTGTTTCAAGTGTGGACAAGAGGGTCACTTCATGAAATAGTGCCTTAGGATTCGACAAGGTAATGGGAATCAGGGGAATAAAGCCAAATCTTCATCAATTGCTCCACCAGACATGGCATCATCTAGAGGAGCTACTTTTGGTACTGGCGGAGGAGCAAACCGCCTATATGCTATCACTAGTCGTCAAAAGCAAGAGAATTCTCCAGATGTCGTTACTGGTATGATCAAAGTCTTTACTCTTAATGTTTTTGCTTTGCTAGACCCAGGAGAAAGTTTATCTTTTGTGACTCCTTATATTGCAATGAAGTTTGATATTCTTCCTGAGAAACTTTGTTAACCCTTTTGTGTTTCTACACCGGTTGGGGAAGTCTATTCTAGCTGAGCGAGTATATCGTGATTATGTCATTTCCATCAATCACAAGAACACCATGACTAATTTAGTTGAGTTAGACATGGTATACTTTGATGTCATTCTAGGTATGGACTAACTTTATGACTGTTATGCCTGAATTGATTGTAGAATTCGAGTTGTTAGGTTCCAAATTCCTAATGAACCAGTTATAGAGTGGAGTAGCAGTTCAGCAGTGCCTAAGGGTCATTTTATTTCGTACCTTAAGGAGAGAAAGTTAGTTTCCAAGGGGTGTGTCTACCACTTAGTCCGAGTTAATGACTTTAGTGTTGAGATACCTCCTATTGAGTCAGTTCCAGTTATGAGTGAGTTTTCAAAAGTCTTTCCAGATGATCTACCAGGAGTCCCTCCTGAGAGAGAGATAGACTTCGGTGTAGATATTCTTCCCGATACTCGTCCTATATCTATTCCGCCATATAGAATGGCTCCAGCAGAGTTCAAAGAACTAAAAGAACATTTGAAAGATCTCCTTGATAAGGGCTTTATTTTTCCAAGTGTCTTACCTTGGGGAGCTCTGGTCTTATTTGTGAGGAAGAAGGATGGTTCCCTTAGGATGTGTATAGATTACCGTCAGTTGAATAAGGTTACCATAAAGAATAAGCATCATATTTCGAGGATTGATGATCTCTTTGATCAACTTCAGGGTGCTACTTGTTTTTCTAAGATAGACCTCATATCAAGCTACCATCAGTTGAAAGTAAGGGAATGTGACATTCCAAAGACAACATTTAGGACCTCTTATGGTCATTATGAGTTCCTAGTTATGTCCTTTTGGTTTGACCAATGCGCCTGCAACATGACCTTATGAATAGAGTATTCAAACCTTATTTAGATATGTTTTTCATCATGTTCATTGATGACATACTAATTTATTCGAAGAATGAGGAAGATCATGCTAGTCATCTCAGAGTAGTTCTCCAAACTTTGATAGAGAGTTATATGCCAAGTTCTCTAATTTTGAATTTTGTTTCGATTCTGTGGCATTCTTAGGCCATATTGTTTCCGGAGAGGGAATTAAAGTTGTTACACAAAAAATAGAGGCAGTGCAAAATTGGCCTAAACCCACATCTCTAACTTATATTAGGAGTTTATTGGGGTTGGCTGGATATTATAGAAGGTTCATAGAGGGGTTCTCATCTATTTCATCACCTTTGACCAAGTTGACTCAAAAAACAGTGAAATTTCAATGGTCTGAAACTTGTGTGAAAAGCTTTTATGAATTGAAAAAGTGGTTGACTACTGCTCCAATATTGACCTTACCAGAAAGTACTCAAGGTTTTGTTGTGTATTGTGATGTGTCTAGAGTTGGTTTGGGTTGTGTGTTAATGAAGAATGACAAAGTTATAGCTTATACCTCCAGACAGTTGAGAGTTTATGAGAAAAATTACCCAACCCATGATCTAGAATTGGCTGCCGTAATTTTTGCTTTGAAAATATGGTGCCATTATCTTTATGGTGTTCATGTGGATGTGTTCACCGATTATAAGAGTCTTCAGTACATGTTTAGTAAAAAAAAGCTTAATTTAAGACAGATAAGGTGGTTAGAGTTACTCAAGGTTTATGATATGAGTATTCTTTATCACCCAGGTAAGGCTAATGTTGTTGCTGATGCCTTGAGTAGATTGTCTATGGGTAGTACCATCCATTTTGAGGAAGATAAGAAAGAGTTAGCAAAAGATGTGCACATACTTGCACGATTAGGAGTTCAACTAATGAATTTCACAGAAGGAGGAGTAGTGGTGAAGAATGTGGTTGAATCATCATTAGTGTCAGAAGTAAAAGAAAAGTAGGACCAAGATCCTATTTTGCTTGAATTAAAGGCAAATGTTCATAAGCAAAAGGTATTGGCTTTTGAACAAGGGGGAGATGGCGTATTGAGGTATCAAGGTAGGTTGTGTGTACCAAGGGTGGATGAACTCCAAGAGAGGATCATGGCAGAAGCTCATAGCTCTAGATATTCTATCCATCCGAGTTCCACAAAGATGTATCGTGATTTGAGAGATGTTTATTGGTGGAGTAGTATGAAGAAGGGCATTGCAGAGTTTGTGGCTAAGTGTCTGAATTGCCAACAAGTTAAGGTAGAGCATCAAAGGCTGGGTGGTATGGCTAGAACTTCCGAAATGGAAGTGGGAGATGATTAATATGGATTTCATCACAGGTTTACCAAGGTCTTGCAGGCAACATGATTCTATTTTGATGATTGTTGATCGCACGACCAAATCAGCCTACTTTTTACCGGTAAAGACTACCCATATAGCTGAGGACTATGACAAGTTGTATTTTCAAGAGGTAGTTAGACTTCATGGGGTGCCAATTTCAATTATTTCGGATAGAGGTGTACAATTTACTGTATAGTTCTGGAAATCTTTTCAGAAAGGCTTAGGTTCAAAGGTGAACTTAAGTACTGCTTTTCACCCTCAAACAAATTATCACGCAGAGCGCACCATTCAGACCTTAGAGGATATATTGAGGGCTTGTGTGATTGATTTCAAAGGTAATTGGGATGATCACCTACCTCTTATTGAATTTTCTTACAACAATAGTTACCACTCTAGCATCCAGATAGCTCCTTATGAAGCTCTTTATGGGAGAAGATGCAGCTCTCCTATTGGATGGTTTGAAGTTGGTGAAGCTGGGTTGATAGGACCAAACTTAGTTCATCAAGCAATGAAGAAAGTGAAAGTTATTCAACAGAGGTTGAAAACAGCGCTGAGTCATCAGAAATCCTACACTGATGTTAGGAGAAGGGAGTTAGAGTTTGAAGTAGATGATTGTGTATACTTGAAAGTTTCACCCATGAAGGGTGTTATGAGATTTGGTAAGAAGGGGAAGCTTAGTCCCCGGTATATTGGCCCTTACAAAATATCCAAGAGGATTGGCAATGTAGCTTATGAGTTGGAGCTACCACAAGAGTTAGCAGCGGTTCATTCGGTATTTCACATCTCCATGTTGAAGAACTGCATGGACGATCCTTCATTGATCATACCAACTGAAGATATTGGGATCAAGGATAGCTTATCTTATGAGGAGATTCCTATTCAGATTCTAGATCGTCAAGTTCGCAAGTTGAGGACCAAAGATGTAGCGTCAGTCAAATTCCTTTGGAGGAATCAGTTTGTTGAATAAGCTACTTGGAAAACTGAGGAGGATAGGAAGAAGATATATCCACATCTCTTTGAGCCCAGAGAAATTCCAGATCAAGGTATTAATTCTCTTCTTAGTACTCTTTAATTTATATACTTGGTGTGTTAGATTTGCTTGTTGGGTGTTTGAGTTGAATGTTAGATGTTACACCCTTAGCCTACTAAGAGTAATCTCATTCGAGGAAGAATGTTCCCAAGGGGGAGATATTGTAACATCTCGCTAATTGAAATAACTAGAAAGAGCTAGAATTAGAAAGAGTCATTTTTGGAAAGAATGAAAAATCTGGAAAATTGGTTAAGTTATGTTAAGTTTGAGTTTTTGGTCAACTTTAAACGACCATAAATCCTAGCTCAGGATGAGTTAGTTGTGGTTCTCGATACCGTAGGAAATATATTGGAATTATCTTTCCAACACCGTCAAGTTTGCGCGATTCCGAGTTCGTATGAGTGAGATATGCCCATTTCAAGTTGGGTTGTTTAGATAAGGAAAGTCTAATCCGGATTTTGGAAGGGTATTTTGGTCTTTTCCATACCCAATTAATTTATTTTGTTTTTAGTAATTACTTAGGGTTCTAAACTGAAATTGGTCAGTTTACGCTTTTAAAATTTGGGTTAGGGTTTTGAGAAAAGAGAAAAGAAGAGGAGAAAGGAGAATAGGAAGTAAGGAATCGTCAAGTTCTTGAAGCTAAGGTCATGGATTTCGTCAAGGGGCGATCCCTACAAGGTATGTGAGATCACATAGCATTGGGTTAGTTTACCCATGCGCCAATCATGATTCAATTCAGCGAAGCTTTGTAGTTTCGAAAGCAAATATTATGAATTCTTAATGAAATTCGTTTGGAATCTTGTGGGTTCTTGTTGTTGAAGTTTCTTGAGTTTGATTCAGGTAATTAGGTGTGATTTCGAGTATAATCTATTGTATTTTGAGCATATAGTTGATTCTAAGTGTTAGGGGAAAGAACCAAGTGAAATTAGAGGGTTTAGAGTTGAAAAACGAAGGAGAAAAATCAAAGTTTTTTGGGCAGGGGTCTGGGGCGCCGCACCAACCAGAGCGCCCCACTTCAGTGTCTAAAGTTTGGGCTCTGGGGTGACACACCAGCCAGAGCGCCACAACTTCAGTTCTAAAGTTGGGGCTCTGGCGCCCCGTACCTCTCAGAGCGCTAGGGACGCCAATTCTCCCACCTTTCCCACTTCTTTCCGTACTAGTTCCTTAGCAACGTACCTATGTTTTCTAGTTGATTTCTACACTCTAAGGTACGTCTAAACATCATGAAATCATCCATAAATATGAGATCATGAACCTTGAATCCATAATTCAATTAAGGAAAGTTAAGAGTCAAGTCAAGAGAAGTTCATAAAGTTCTCCAAAAGTCTTTTACAAACATTTTAACTTTGTTTTAAGACTTAAGCTTTGAGTTGAGTAAAGAGTAAGAGTAAAGTTCATTTCTTCAAATATTATACAGGAACTAAGTATTCCTAAGAGTTAAATTTTTTTAACATTTGAGCAAGAAAGGAAACACCGATTTCCAAGAGAGCCTTTGAGCTAGTTTTTGAGTAATTATCTCAAATCACAGAAAGAGTTTTTGTTTTTAAAACATATGAGCTGAGTATATTTTGGAAGTAGTATTGAGAACCCATATGGGGACGCGAGTTCATAATAAATCAAGTCTCCATAAACCATGTAGTCATCATGGGTAGAAAGGATCATACTTTTTACATGATTCCTTAGTGCTTTTTAGCATAGACTAGTGGATCCACTTAGTTGAGGCGTTCTATATGACGACAAAGTATAGGACAGTTCTGGCAGCGTGGATGAGACATTGTATCATCACATAGGCTCATAGTGGTGGTTGTTGGTTCGAGAAACTCCCATAATATTATATGACTTTATTATATTAGTAAACTGAGTTGTTATTGTATCTCTTTAATACATTGAGTTATCACCTATTGTTTTAAATACTTTGTATAAACTACACCTTTATTGTTGTTTTTACTTTGCATTTGAGTTGAGTTATCCATGAGTTGAGTAAAGCCAAAGTAAGTGTTCTTTTCAGATTCCTTTCAAGCTTATGTCTTGTTTAGTATTTCCCTCGCATACTCGTACATTCAATGTACTGATGCCATTTGACCTGCATCATTTTATGATGCATACACAGGTAACCAGGATTAGTATCCAGCGCCTCGTTGATCCAGTTTATCACTCAGAGTCATTTGGTGAGCCTCCTTGCTTTTCGGAGGACTCCTTTCACACTGCTTTAGTATTTCAGGTGTTAGGATGATCGGTGGTCTTGTCCCGACATCCCTCTTTGTTTTAGAGGCTTTGTAGACGAGTAGTCATAGTTGTTTAGTCTTGTATTGCAAATGTTTTTCTATAAGACTTGAGTTGCCATCTATGGGTAGTTTGAATGTTTTATCCTTAAACGTTCTGAGTTTAAATTAAGACAGTTGTTTTATAAATGCATTTGATCCTTGTAATAATGTTTAAAGTCTTCCGCTGAGAGTCTAGCTAGGCCAAGGGTCGCTTGGGGGAAGAAATGGCTCTCGAGTGCCCGTCCCACCCAGGATGTAGGCTCGGGCGTGACATTTCATTCCAAAATTCTGATTCATTATTAGGGAGAGTGCATACTCACTGCAACATATTTGATTAACAAGTTTCCATCTAGAGTACTGCAAGGTAACACTCTTTATGCACTCTTGTTTAATCAGAAACCTTCATATCATCATTTAAGAAACTTTGGATGTTTGTGTTATGCTTCTACATTATCACGTGATAGAGGTAAATTTCAGCCTAGAGCAGCTGCTTGTGTCTTTTTAGGCTATCCTACTGGACAAAAAAGATACATAGTCCTTATTCTAAATTCTCAGAAGGTATGCATATCAAGGGATGTTCATTTTCATGAACACATTTTTCCATTTTCCTCTTTTCCTAATACCATTTTATCTACCATTGTTCCGTATATCTCTTTTATTTATTCCGATCACATTACAGATTAATCCATGTTCTTTCCTTCTCGTACAATTTCAGACCAACCCTCACCAGCTTTATCTCTTGCTATGGACGCTAATTCCATTTCTCATCCTCAAACTACTACTACTCCACCTCCTTCCACTATTCAAGACCCTTTACTTCCCTCTACCATCCCAACCCCTAGAAGATCTGATAGACAAAACAAAGGTACTTTACCTAGTCATTTACATGACTTTGTTTGCAATAATTTTTTTACCACTGATCTTACTACTACTTGTCTAGCAATACCTTCCTCATCACCTATATTTCCATTTCCTTCTCTTTCCAATCAAAATCAAGTTTTATTGTATTCTATTTCACAAATTTCAGAACCCACTCATTATTCTCAAGCTTCCCGACATCCTGGATGGAAAACTGTCATGGATTCTGAAAATTGCAGGCTTTGATCATTAATAAAACATGGGATGTGGTGCCTCTCCCTTCTGGAAGGAAAGCTTTACCTTGTAAGTGGGTCTACAAGGTTAAACAAAAGGCTGATGGAAGTATAGAAAGACTTAAAGCAAGATTGGTTATCAGAGGTGATATACAAAAGGAAGGCATAGACTACAATGAAAAAATTTCTCCAGTTGTTAAGATGACAACTATCAGATGCCTATTATCTATTGCAATCAAGAAGAATTGGCCAGTTTCTCAGTTTGATGTAAGTAATATCTTTCTCCATGCAGACCTCCAAGAAGAGGTTTACATGAAATTTCCTTCCGGAATGCGTCCACCCATTCCCCCACCATGTGTGTAAACTCAAGAAAGCTCTTTATGATTTAAAACAAGCCTCCAGACAATGGTATTCAAGGCTTGCAGAGGCTCTCAATTTTAAAGGTTTTTCCTCATCTCTTAATGATTATTCATTATTTTTTAAAAATACAGGAAGTTCTATCTCCATTGTGGCAGTTTATGTTGATGATTTATTACTCACAGTTGATGATCCTCAAGAACTTTTAGATCTTAAGTCGTTTCTACATTCATAATTTCAAATTAAAGAATCTTGGGCAAATTCAGTATTTCTTAGGAATGAAAATCATACGAGAACCAACAAGTTTCATCATTACACAAAGCAAGTTTATTTGAGACTTACTCAGTGAATTTGCTTGCTCCAGTCTCCCTACAATATCTTCTTCACTTGATCATTCCATCAAATTAACTGTTGCATCAGGAACTCCTTTGCTTGATCCATTCATCTATCGACGTTTGATTGGAAAACTTAACTACCTCACCCATACAAGACCCGACCTTTCTTTCACTGTCTTGACCATTAGCCAATACATACGACAACCCTCTATTTCCCATTTCACAACAGCTCTTTGTGTCCTTCAATACCTTAAATCAAACCCCACTCAAGGCATTTTTCTCAATTCAAACCCCAATTTTTCTCTTTTATCCTTTTGTGATGCAGATTGGGCGGTTTGTCGTGATTCTCGCAGATCTATGAGTGGCTTCTTTATAAGCTTGGCGGTTCTCCCATCAGTTGGAAATCGAAAAAACAAACCTCCATATCCCTTTCTTCAGCTGAAGATGAATATCACTCAATGAGGCGTCTTGTTGCAAAATTAACTTAGCTCACTTGTCTTCTCACTGATTTATCACTTGAACCATCATTACCGGTCCCTATATATTCCGATAGCCAAGCCGCAATCCATATCTTCTGGAATCCGGTCTTTCATGAACGGACAAAACATGTTGAGCTAGACTATCACTTTGTCTGCCAACAATTTCTTTCAGGGTTGATATCTTTGTCTTTTGTTCCTTAAAAATTTCAGCTTGCCGACCTCTTTACCAAACCTCTATCTGGTCCATCTTTGTATTCAATATTTGGCAAGTTGGGGCTCTCTTCTTTCCCCTCCAATTGGAGGAGGGATGTTGGAGATAAGAGGTTGCATTCACACAAAAGGGAACCACTCTTGTTAACATTGTAAATCAAGATAAGAAAAAGGAGAATGGACTCCTTATAGCCAAGTTGGGCCAGCTATCTATTGGGCTCGTTTGATTTGAATTGATCTGATATTGGAATTGACAACTCATAAGATATACACAGCTCACAAGATACACAGCTGTAAAAAGAATAATTGTATATATGGTAAAGAATAAAATCATCCAGAATTAGAGTAAAAACATTAATTCTATTTTACATTTTCTTTTCACCAATTACATGTATAAATAGTGGTAGAAATCTGTACATTGATCATAAGAAAATACAGAAAATTTTCCATACATTTTGTCCTATATTTCTACAGGATGTGGGCAAGAATCATGTGAAAAGTTAATAGAACCACCATTAGTAGTTGATGTTTTAGGATGTGTTATTTGATAGCCAGTCAAAATAATTTGAGAAAAATCAATGTATATTATGTTATATGTACGTAACCCTATTTGTCATTGAAAAATGAATTTCTACCGTAATTGGACTAAGAGGCTGTTTGGATTGGCTTTAAAAAGTAGATTTTAAGTCAAAAATAAAAAGTTAAACTGAAATAACTTTTAAGTCAAAAAATAAAAAGTAGATGCAGACCTACTTTTGGTTTTTGACTTATTTTAAGTCATTTTTTACCTTGCCAAACACTTCCTAACTTATTTTAAGTTATTTTTTATTGTTCCCAAACCCTTCTAGCAGTCAAAAACTAACTTAAAAGTAGGGTTGACCAACTTTTAAGCCAATCCAAACACCCTCTTAGTGATTGTACAAGTTATAAGAATTCAAAGATTGGATTTTTATCGTATCAAATTAAATTATCTTCCCAATGTGAACGTTTTTTTCAAAATACGCTAGTGTGCTTGGTATAAAAAAATTAAAATATGAAAGCTTTGATAAAAATTTAGCAAAACATAAACAACTCTTTATTAGTTTAATGGGCTATATGAGATGCTATATATCGATAGGGGGAGATGAGTAAGTTGGATTGAAATTAGAAATGTTTGTATGTTGAACTAAAAATCGGGTTGGGACCCATTCAAATTTACTTTGGCATACACTAGGATATAAATCAAATTTGATCATGAACCGCCCAATTTCAATAACGAGTTTGGATTCATGTCGGAGTGATCAACTACTATAGTCATTCATTTTGTGAGGAAAATGGCGAAACATATAGTGAAAGAAAGTTGGACTTATATATGATGGTTATTGATCTTGGAAAGGTCTAAGACAAAATCCCAAAGTTTGGAGTGTAAAGATGTACTAGTGGCTTACATTAAGGCGATTAAGGACATGCATGATGGAGTCAAGACTCGGATAAGAACGGTGGGAGGATACTTAGAGTACTTCACAATCAAGATGGAGTTGCATTAGAGATCAATGCTTAGCTCGTTTTTATTTACTTTGGTGATAGATGAATTGATGCGACATATTAAGGATGTGGAGTTATGGTGTATGTTATTTACATATGAAATTGTTTTGATTAAGTAAACTCGTGATGGAGTTATTGATAAGTTGGAGGTATGGAGACAGACTTTGGAGTCTAAAAAGTTCAAGTTAAGTAGGACCAAAGCAGAGTATTTTGGGTGTGCGATGCATGATGTGGCTGTAGAAGTTTGACTTGTTACACGAGTTGTCTTCAAGAGAGAAAAATATAAGTATATCTTGGTCTTTGTTCTAAGGAAATAAGGAGATTGACAATAATGTTATACATTGTATTGGTGTAATATGAATGAAATTGAGGCTTGCATCCATATGTTGTATGATAAAAATGTACCACCAAAACATAAAGGTAAGTCTTATAAAATCGTGGTAAGACTGACTTTATTGTATGGGGCGAAGTGTTGGCAAATCAAGAACTTTCATATTCAGAAGATGCAAGTGGTGGAAGAATTAATATTGAGACAGATGTGTAGGCATACTAGGAGCGATATGATTAGAAATGAGGATATCCAGAACAGAGTGGAGTGACATTCAAGGTGGACAAGTTGAGGGGGAAAAGGTTGAGACAGTTAAGGCATCCAGAACTATGTTGTTGATATTATGATTTCTTATATATATTCATTACACTGTTTTTTATTAATTGTCATGTTTTCTTCACTATCACTTTTTGTTTCCATTACTACTTTGAGTTACTTCGCTTAAGTCGAGGGTCTTTCAGAAATAATCTTTCTACCTCCAAGAGGAAACGTTAAGGTGTTTGTACACTATATCCTCCCCACACCTAGTTTATGGGACTTCACTGTATATGTTATTGTTGTAATGTAATTCATAGAAGGAAAAAAAATACCAAATTAGCCAAAAGAAAATTAAAAAAATAAGAGATCTCAAACCCAACTCGGAACTTGAGAACTAAAACCTTGACTAGGAGACCCGACCCAAAAATTGGGACCCTAGATCCAACCCCGATCTTGACACAAGATATGACCCATATTTCGATCCCAACCTATATCTTGAGACTGAGATTCGACTATGAAATTAACATAGGATTTAATTTTTGTCCCCAACCCCAATCTAGGATCTAACTCGAACTCAAAATTTGAGCTCAACTCAAAAATCAAGACTCAACCACAACTCAAGACTTGAGCTCAAGCCGAAATTCAATCCTAGATCCAAGACCCGAGACATGACCTCGATCTGAGACTTCAAACCATGACCCAAGACTTAACTCAGGACCAAAGATCTGACCTCAACCTAAGACTCGATATCCAACCCTAGTCCTAAGACCTAAGACCCAACTCCGACCTCAATTGAGACATAACCCTGACCTTAACCGAGGACTAAAGACCTAATCCCAACCCTAACTTGAGACCAAAGACCCAAACCCAACCTTGATTCAAAACTTGAGATCTGACCTAACCTAGGATCCGAAACTTGAGACCTTACCTTGATCCCAACCCCAATCTAGGAATAGAGGTTCAATCTTGATTTGAGACTCGAGATCTAACTCCTACCTCGACCTTGATTTCGGACTTGAGATTCGACACCCATCTCCATATAGCTACCAATACCCGATATTGAACCTTGTTCTGAGGCCTACTACACAAGATTCAACCCCACTTGAGGCTCAAACCTGACCCCAGTTAGGGATTCGAGACTTGATTTCGACCTTGACTTGAGATCGAAGACCCAATCTGATATGAGATCTGATCCTAATGGATATGATGAAAAATATTTTGGCAAAATTTGTGATTTAATTATGACAGAAAACGAGTTGAAATTGAGAATAAAACTAGGCTAAGTTGACAATCATTTTAAAATGAGTAATGCATGGATGGGTCAAAATTTATTCAATTTCAAATTATCTTTAGCCCAACCCATGAAAATATGAACATATTGGGTGGGTCCATTAGGTTTGGGCTCAATTGTAAGTTATGTTTATCTCCATAACTTGTATTTAATAAGGTTTAACATATTGATAACTATTTAATTTTCTCAACTAGTTTCATTTAGACATTCAAACTACGATTTGTTTCAAGCAAATATTTGAAGCTCCTATTATACATTATAGATTCAAGTTTCGAAAACACTGTGTTTGTTCTCAAGTGTTTATTACATAAATTAGTCAACCACATAAAATTTATCATCTCTTTTAATCATACATATCATTGTCAATTTGGAACAAATTAACATGAGGCTTTATGACTTATTGATGCTAATTAAATAATTAAAGGAGGTGACATATTTTAAATGGAAAAAATGCATAAGTACCCCCCCCCCCCCTCAACCTATGCCCGAAATCTCAGAGACACTCTTATACTATACTAATGTCCTATTACCCCCCAGAACTTATTTTATAAATAATTTTCTACCCCTTTTCAGCCTACGTGGCACTATCTTCTGTGCCCAGCGCGTGTTGACAATTTTTTCAAGCTATCTGGTTGATAGTGCCACGTAGGTCGAAAAGGGGTAGAAAATTATTTATAAAATAAGTTCGAGGGGGGGGGGGGGTAATAGGACCTTAGTAT
>JAJOOR010026739.1:0-18456 GCA_036250505.1 Solanum acaule
ATTTTACGAAAATGGGCATAACTTCTTCGTCCGAACTCCGAATGAGGTGAAACAAAGTGCGTTAGGTAGCTAACTCAAAGGGCTTTCCATGGATATATTATTGGCCACCCAAATAATTTGTGTGCTAGGAGATATGACCCTTCAAAGTAGACCCTAGAAAAAGGCTTCACTTGGAAAATTCGGATTTTGATACGGTTGCTCTAAAATTTGGGTTAGACCCATTTCCCACTCAATTTGACCCCCTAAACAAGAATATGAAGTCGTATTTTCGAAAAACGAAATGGATCTTTTTATATACAGCTAAACAAGTTTCCGGTAACTTCCGAAGCACATTTTTAAGAACTTTTTGGGTCAAATTCAAATATAATCACTTCATTAAGTTCTCGACTCCAAACTCACATGTGAGGCTCTAGTTTCACTAGTTCGTTTTTAGGGTCGTTAGAGCATCTTCACTGATGCTCCCACAATCCGTGGAGCACACCACGAGTCGTGCTGGAGCTCGTGAAGATGAGGCAGCACCAAGGCAAAGTTGCCTTGCCTCCCTTAAGACCAAGTGACCTTCACACCCAAGTACACGGACCGTCTAGGGCACCACAGATCGTGGTGGTGCCCGTGGTCTTTGGGGCAGTGGGCAGCCAACTTGGGAAAGCCTTGGCTTTTTGGCTAAGGCCTACCCCTTTTGGCTTGGCTCCTTGTCTAGCACCCTCAACCAACCTAGAGTAGGTCTCAAAGCTTGGAGTCTAACAGGTGCCTTGACCTTGACTCGTTAAAATCTTCAAACTAGAGCTTAAGAGTCATAACTCAACATTTAAACGAGTTACTAATGCACAAAACCCATGTGAGGCTATACTTGATCCTACTTCATTTTGTGGGGCGTTCCACCTACATACCTTGATTGAAGCCCTAAGCAATAATGAAATTTAGGATAATGCATTGAAAATGGTAGTTTATGGTCATAATCCACTTTTATAGCTCTTGAAATATGGTTTGAAATGATGTATTTTTGTTACCAAACACTTTGGGGAAAGACCACAATGACCCTAACTTAAAAGCTGACGAGGTGACTTAAAAAAGGGGGTTCATGAGCCATATAAGGCTTCACGGGACATATAGCCGCTCATGAAGCTTCACCAGCCTGATAGGGCTTCAAGCAAACAAACATAACTTTTTACTCCGGGAACTAAATTAGGCAAACTTGGTAGCGTTGGAAAGAGGACTCAAAAACCATTCATTTGATAGTTCATGGAACACCTAATTCATTTTGTGCTAAAAGATATGATCATTGGAAGTTGACCCACAACTTTAAAACCTGATCAACCCCTTTCACGGACCATCTCACGATCCAGGTGACGCTCTACGGACCGTCTAGGCATCCATGTAATATACAGAGGTTGGGTTCAAAACCAACTATAGGGTGACATGTTGTGGTCCTCTTCATGGCCTCTGGACCCCTTCGTCGTTTGCCGTTCTCCCTTGATATATTCTAGTTCAGATTTTTGAGGTGTTACATTTATAAACCTACGATGGCACACAGTTTTGGGACTTGAATCTACGTTAAATGCTAGTCCAACTCGGTGCTAAAAATTACTCCCAAACTGAACAGTAGAAGCTCATTTTAAACTGTGGTCCTGAATTCATGACACAAAACTAAACTGCTCTGAAAACAATTTCTGAGAAAAACTATCGACAAAAAAAGTAACTAAATTATGTATGAAACTAAATGCTAACACCCTGAGCTAAATTCTGGCAGAGAACTAATTTATGTGGAAAAACTACAATTATAGGCTAAGTTATTTTCCTTGCTGATCTCCATAAGAATTCATGCAAACTCTATTAAATAAGTATATAATGGAATATTAATCACAAAAATCAATTTTGTGAAGAACTTGCATTGTAAATCAAGAACCCTAGTTTCATAAAACCATAATAATAGAAAAATAAGTATGAAGACATACCTGGTGGATGAAAATCCGTACAAGAAATCTGAAGTTGCTTCTTGGAGGAGAGAACCCTAAGACTGGAAATCAAAGAAGACCCTCATTTATTGCTTGGAACTCACTTGAGAGGAAACTGATTTGTTTTGGGTAGTTTTTCACTAATTAATATGTTTTAGACGAAGTGAGACGACGTAGTTTTGACTTAGAATGTTATTAAAATTATGTAGTCTAAGTACCAATCATATAGGGGAACATACCAATACGACTCTAACGTAAAACTGAAGAGCTGATTGAGAAGAGGGGCTTCACGAGCCGTTTAACCATCACGACCCATCTAGTTGGTTGTTATGTTTCCATGCCCGACAGGTCTTCACTAAAAGAGGCACACCATTTTACTCCACGCTCGAAATTAGACAAACATAGTGGCATTGGGAAGTGGACTCAAAGACCTTTAATTTGATAGGTCATGGGCCACCTAATTCATTTTGTGTTGAGAGATATGATTGCTCGAAGTTTGCCTTAACTTCAAAACTCATGAGATCATCTACACGGGGGGCTTAATGGTTTGTACAAGACCCTATGGGCCGTATAGAGGACCGTCCAGGAGACCCCTTGTCTAGAAGATGAAGACAGTTGGGGGGCCTCTCATAAATGGATCGTCTACCTCGTCACAAACCATCTGGGGGTCCGTCAAGGTGGACTCCTCCCTTGACAGCCCGAGATAGTGGGTCACTAGGATAGCTCTTACTCTTTGATTCAATTAGGTGAGAAAGCCTTTCAACCTAAGAATCCTTTATATGTGAGAAAACCTTTCACATCATGCTATTATGTGTTTAGTGAGAATGCCCTTTCACAACACTACATTATCATTGGCACTTTACTGTCAAAGAACCTTTAAAACATTTGCATAGATTTCATAAAATAATACATAAGTCCATAATTTACCTCTTGAGGTTCAAAACCCACTTTCAATCATCAACTCTTAGTAAACATGGTTTAGATATGGATTTCATCATAAAATTATGTAAAGCTTACATGCTTAATTTCATAAAACTCTTTCTTGAAGATCAAAATCCCACATCATATGATTCATAAATTGAAAACATAGGGATTACATGGGTTCATGGGGAAATTATAACAAAATCATCATGTATCATCAATTCATGCATAAGAGATAAGAGATCATAATTCAAACATTTAAATCAATAATGAAAAGAACCCATGATAATTGAAGAAAACCATAACTCAATTAGTGAATTCTACCTTTTGAAAGAGAGAGATTTAGGAAGTTCATTGATGGAAGAATCCATGGATGAAAACTATCATACCTTGAATCCAAAAGCTAGCCTTCAATGGAGGAATTGAGACCATGAGTTGAAACCCTAGGTGAATCCTACTTCTTCTTCTTCGAGTTTATAAAGAGAGAATGATTTGAGAGCTTTTCTTTTTGGTAAGTTTAGAGATAATGATTTCTATTTGGAAATTTGGGTTAAAAAAGCT
Organism: Solanum acaule; assembly: GCA_036250505.1. Lineage (NCBI taxonomy): Eukaryota > Viridiplantae > Streptophyta > Magnoliopsida > Solanales > Solanaceae > Solanum > Solanum acaule. The sequence goes on from JAJOOR010026739.1 coordinate 3,438, forward strand.
TATATAGGGGTCCTAAACATCAGGAAAATGACATAGAATATGAACTAATTAATTAGGAAAAGAACGAACTAGCCCTAACAATAACTGACTGCTGGCCATCGATAGACCCCAGTCGACTGGCCATAGTCTGACCCACATTCCATCCTGGTGGACCGTGGTTCACCATAAGAAGGTCTATTTTTGGGCCTCGAACCACAGACTCTAGCCATGGACCATGGTCTACCCTACGGTACGTAGGTCAGGCCATGGTCCAGAACCTCTAGACCTCTTTTGGCAGGGCCATCCACGAACCACACCTTAGGTCCATGGTCCCACCCATGGGCCATAGGTGACCCTCATGGTTAGTACCTGTAATTTCCCAAAATCTTATACCTTTTCCCTTTTTCAAATATGGGGTGTTACAGGCTTAATTAGTCGATAATAAGAAATGAACAAAGACTCAAATTGGAGGGCACTAGTGCGACCCGGAGACATATTATTATTTTTGGTAGTGAAATTAGTGTTTATGCAGAGGACGCCCTATCTTCTTCGAGACACGGAGAGGGGTTAATTATCTGGGGACTGAATTTTTAAAGTGCTTCCGCGATGCATACCTTGGTATTTTTGCCCGATCTTTTCTTCCTCTCCCAAACTCGATTCAACTCATACCCACTTCAGTTCTATAGTCCAATTTTATGAAATTTCACAAACCCAGAACATTTTCAATGAAACCCACACAAAACTCAATCAAGAGACTTAACTATTTCGCAAAACCCTCAACTAAATGATTTCAAAGACCTCAATTTATCAATTTAACTCAAGAACTTCTTAAGAACATAATAATCAACGTAAAAAAAGAATTCATGGGTAAACGTTTACATGATTGGCGTGAGGGCGATAAAACCCAACACTATGAAAGCTTACATACCTCAAAAGAACTAGGTTCTTGGTGATTTCCCTGAAATTCTGAAGAACTCCTTGAAAACTTCTTGTTTTCTCCCCTTGAACTTTGCCCTAGTTTCTTTAATGCTTTAGACTAAAGTGAAAAGTGATTTTAATCAGCTTTGACCCTAATTTGGTGGGAAAAAATGTGTAGGCCTAGTGGGATAAGGAAAAGACCAAAATACCCCTCCTTAAAACCGATGGCTTTCCCTAACTAAATTGACTGTACTCAAATGGCCATATCTCCCTCATAAGAACTCAAAATTTTGCAAACTTGGCAGCGTTGGAAAAAGGACTCCATGTCCTTCGATTTGATATCTCATGGACCACCTAACTCATCATGTGTTGAAAGTTATGGTCGTTTGAAGTTGTCCCAAAACTCACAATTTAAGAGTAACTTGAATCAAATCTCAATTTTGCACTTACCAATTTAGTTCTTTCTAGATTTAGCTCTTTCTATGACCGAGGTGTTACAATATCTTCCTCTTGGGAAAATTTGGCCTCAAATGAGTGCACTCTAAATAGAACTGAGCGTTGGAACATGTAACATCCTACTCAAACACTCACCATGAGATTTAACACAATATAGCACATTAATTTAAAAGTACCAATAAAGTTAATACCTTAGATTGAAATTTGTCTGAATTCAAAGAGATGTGGGTATCTCTTCTTCATATCCTCCCCAGCTTCCCAAGTAGCTTCCTGATATACCTTGAGTTTACAGTATTTTTGATGCATTTCTTAGAGTTTGTGTGAGCCTTGGGGTATTTTGTATTTGATATAATGGTTTTTATGTATTCTTTGCAGGAAATTTGTTCGGAAGCGGTTGAGAGAGAAAAGAACTAATGTGGCAGCAGTAGCAATCGATAGAGCCAACCACGGATCACAGGTCCAGTGATGGACCGTAGGTACTGAAGAATGGATGTGATTTCAAGGAATTCTAACCAAATGTGGAACCATGGAGGGAAACGACGCCCCGTAGAGTGAATGTGAGTTGAAGAAAGTCTAAGTGACATTCCTCATCAGAAAGTTGATTTTGAGTACTTGAACCACAGAGGAACAAGACGTACCGTAGTCCAATCCATGGACCATAGGTGTGACCGTCATTTAAAGACTCTAAAATAATTTCCAAGTGCTAAACCACATATGTGACCCACAGACTGTAGGCTGGTCCACGGTCCAGGCCGTGTCATTGATCGAAATTGTGTATGATTCAATTTTCCTTAGGGAAATTGACAAATATATCCCTGAATTATCGTAAATGGTATGCAGATACCCTCCATCATACTTTTGGGACATTGGTGCCCCTACTGTCAAAAAAACTAGAGCATTTATACCCTTCAGAGTAATGGACATACACGTGTCATAATCTTATCCACCAACCCAACAATTATTAAATATTAGATCGACAGATAAGATTGCACCACATGTCTCTATTTAGTCTTCCGTTAGAGTGAAGGGAGTATACGCTCTAGATTTTGGATGGCAGGGGCACCAATGTCCCAAATGTATGCAGAGGGAATCTGCATACCATTTACAATAGTTCAGGGGTATATTTGTCCTTTTTACCTTTTCCTTATTTCATTTTCCTACTTTGTTTAGGATTTAGATTCTACAAATACTAGTTGTGATTTCTGTTTTTGGGAATTAGACCCTATTAGGGACTTTTGTTTTTGTCTTTTGGAATTTCTTTGCAAACACTTTGGCACTTTAATTCCGTAATTTAGTTTATGCAATTTGCACTTTGAATTTCAATTCAAGATTTTGATTTTCATCTATTCAAATTCTAAGTTCATGATTTCTTTTAGTAACCCTAATATGACTAGTGACTTCTGAAGCATGAGTAGCTAAAACCACAACTAGGGTTGTGGGAACCTTGAGTAATTAACAATGTATGAATAAAAACTAAGTAACACTTGAATAGTCTTTATGCATGTATTGTTAATACTTTCGTTAGAAGTATTTTTAATGTAGGTCAATGTTAGAACTGACGTCGTTCCTACCTGCCTTACCAAAGGGGTAATGAATGAGAAAAGGATTAAAAACAAAGATTTTGTTAAGGATTTGCTGCTATCTAATATTCTGACTTTAATTAATTGATGTGAGGGTGTATACCCAATTCAATTGACACGATGACTAATCTAGGGTAAAGTTAAGGGTTAGTAAAGAACACATTCGTAGACTTACCATGTTGCGAGGTCAAAGTTCCTACATAGCCTTGCATGTCAAACACTAGGATATAATTACTATTATTAGGAATACTACATTAAGAGCTTATGGGGAACACATGTACCCTAGTTTCCATCCTATATCGATATCTTAAATAGTGAATCTTGTTTACTTATTATCTGTTGTTTTATTTACTACCCCTCCCCCCCTTTTTTTGTTACTTTTCTAAGAAATAGTTTGAATAAACAAAGATAATTATAAGTTAAGTTTAAACCATATTCCTCGTGGGATCGACCCTAACATATAAGTTAGGTTTTTTATTTGGCAAAGATCCCTTATACTTCTTTTGGGAGGTGTAATTTGGGCGTATCACTTCCTCAACAAAGTGATTCCTCCATACCACCTTGACTGATGCTACCTCTTTGGTTCTCAACTTGCGAACCTGACGATCAAGTATCTCAACAGGTACCTCCTCATAAGATAGGATGTCCTGAATACCAATACTCTCCAGAAGTATATTAACAGAAGTCGCACATATACCTTTACAACACTGAAGTGTGGAATACTGAATGGACCGCTTCTAACTCTGACGGTAACTTTAAATCTTAAGCTACATTGCCAATTCTCTTGGTTGTCCTGTAAGGACCAATATACCAGGGACTAAGTGTCCCCTTCTTACCAAATCTCATAACACCCTTCATGGGTGAAACATTCAAGTAAACCCAATTATCCAGCTCAAACTCCAAGTCTCTCCTCCTAAAATCTATATAGCATTTCTGACGATTTTTGCACTATTTTCAACCTTTCTTGAATGATCTTTACTTTTTCCACAGTTTGATGAACCAAGTCTGGTCCTATCAACCCAGTTCCACAAACATCAAATCAGCCAATAGGATATCTACATCTTTTCCCATAAAGAGCCTCATAGGGAGCCATCTGGATGCTAGACTAATAACTGTTGTTGTAAGCAAACTCTATTAGAGGTAAATGATCATCCCAATTACCCTTGAAATTGATCACACACACCCTCAACATATCCTCTAAAGTCTGAATCGTATGCTCTACCTGACCATCAGTGTGAGGATGGAAGGTAGTACTAAAGGTTCACCTTTGAACCCAAACCTTTCTTGAAAGACTTCCAAAATTGTGTGGTAAATTATGCATCTCTATCTGAAATGGACACCGGAACTCCATGAAGTTTGACTATTACCTAAATACATAATATGTCATAATTTTCTGCCGAATAGTAGTCTTTAATGGTAAGAAATTAGCTTATTTAGTATCTATAATCAACAAAATAGAATCATATTGCTTGCGAGATCACGGCGAACCAGTAATGAAATCCACGTTAATCATCTCCCACTTCCATTTCGGAAGATCTATGATCTGAGCCATACCATTGGGCCTTTGGTGCTCTACCTTGACTTGTTGGAAATTCAGGCACTTAGCAACGAACTATGCAATACACCTCTTCATACTACTCCACCAACAAACTTATCTCAAGTCACGATACGTCCATATATTATGGGGCTACGTGTGGGACTGTTCGAGGATCATAAGGATTACTCATTTGAGGTAAATGTTTCTTCGAAAGGGGCTGCCAAGCCTCTTGTTTCTGCTTAATTTAGTAAAGTGTTGCAAGATGGTGTTTGGGTGTTTTCTAATCCCCGAATTGTTTCTTTTTTTGGGATACAAATTAAGGGAGCTTAATTAAACTTTTTGAATCAGTCAATTTTACAATACTCAGTGCGGGTTCTACATTCATATTTTTAACTTAATTTTGAGTCTATTTGCAATTATTGTACTTTTAGTGTTAAAATAACCATCTTGAAGTTGTAATTATATATTTGATAGTGTGGTGATACTCAGAGACCATTCAGATGGGAATAACTTTGAAATTGTTAATTTGGAGCACGCATGGTCTACACTGAGGTAGGTAATAGCTTCATGTCCTTTAGATTGAGCTCGAGAATGTAAATACATATTGATTAGTGTAAATTTCGGGTGGGTAGGTTGTAATACCTCGGAAGTTTGAAAGTTGAAAAGGCAAGAAAATACATAAATTTTGAAACAAGCAAGTTTCTACGAGTCCAACATACTGACCGTGAGAAGTCTAACGGGTCATAGGAAGAAAGTCGTAGACTCAGGAGTTGAGATTTGAGAATTAATTTTTTGTTTATTGGACCTATGACTTAACATAAGGAACCGTAAAATATGTGACGGGTCGTAGGACTGACCCGTAGAATTGATTTAGAGATTTGATTTCAGACCTCAATTCTACATATGGTTTGGATGACTCGTAATTGGTTTTATAGATCGTAGAAAGGCTCCGGACTTAGTGAAATTTTGAAGTGAAAGTTGAGTTCTATAGATGAGGTCAACGGACCATAGAAAGCTCTATGGTCCATAGACAAGTCTGAGCAAAGTTCATCAAATTGTAAGGCTTCTGAACTTTTCAACAATTGTCCAGGAGGATGACGGGCATTTCATGCAGACATTTAAAACATGCTAAAAGGGACATTTCATTTCAAAGAATGCAATTTACAAAGTTTAAACATCATAATAGAGAGTTGAAAAACTGTAGCGACTCGAAAAATGATAGGTTTACCTAGAGCCTCATCATTTGGGTTAGTGTGACTTTAGGTTGATGTCTAGGCTGGTTTAGAACCTAAATGGATCAAGGTGGAACCCTAGGGTGCAAGCAAGGGCCTAGGCTAGCAAGATAGGGTGATAGAAGCCTAGTTCCTAGAGGGGCAGTTTGGCGATGGGCTGTTTTATCGCCCAAGGGTTTGGGCGAGTCGCCCTTGTGCCCTTGTGATCACCTAGTGGCTGCCCCATTTGGCCAAGATGCTGGACCAAAGGGCGAGCTAGGTGCAAGCTCGCCAACTAGCATGGCGTGTCGCCCTTCTCCCCTTTAATCCGCCAAGTGGACTGCCCATTTAGTGAGCTCACTAGAACAAAGAGCGAGCCAAGGGTGCACTTGGTGAGTCACCTAGTGCACTTGGCGAGTCCAAGTGTCCAGAGGCCGAGCTTGGATGGGCAAGGGCAGAATTTTTAAGGCACAACTTTAAGGGTCCTTGATTATTTTCAAAGTTAAGTCCTTGTTATTCTATTCATTTCCTATAAAACTATAAGACCTTTTTATGACCTAAATCATTTCATTTAAGCATCTCCAAACAAAATAAAAAATAAACCCATCTCCTCTCAAATATTTTCTCTCTCTAGAAGTTCCCAAAGAAGAAGATGAAGAAGAAGAAGAAGAGGGAGCTAGGGTTTTGGATTCAAGGTGTTTCTTCATCAAATTTAGTAAAGGTATGGTGATCCTTCATTAAGGGTTAGTTTTGTCCCTAGAGTAAATTTCAAAGAAGTTCAAGGTTTTCAAGTGTTAAGAAAAACCCTAAGTTTCACTCAATCTCATGGGTTTTTGCATCAAATGTTTTCAAATGACAAGTTATTATTATATTGATGTTAGTTGATGATTTAAGATGAAAAACTCTATGAACCCATGATTTTCTCTTAGTTACTAAATTTTGCCTTATGAAGTGGGTTGTTGATTATGAATGAATGTGGATGGATTTATTCCTAGATTGATTTAGATTATTGATTTGTATCATGACCTATGTCTAATTATGATGAATTATTGGTGAATCGACGATTGGTGATTATGGCCTTGAAAGGACAAGTTTGACCTAATTTCTTGTTGTAATAGAATGATGCTTAAATTGTTGATCCACTTGAAAGGTGGAGGTGTTTACTTACTATGTACATTATGATCATGGCCTTGAAGACATAGTTTGATGAATTGAAGTGTTATCATAATATTGTAATGTGAATGTATAATTTGAAGGATATACATCTGATATCAATGATAGAATGATGATCATGTGTAGAATGTAAATGTGTTGTGATTGAAAGCATATTCTCTCTGAACACTCATAAACGATGATGATGGAATGTAAAGGGTTCTATAATGTAATGTTGAATATCTTGAATTGGTAGGCTAAGGCATCATTTTCTTGCATTGATGAATGTGATCATGAATGAAGTATCTTGACTTGGTAGGCGTAGGCATCCTTTTCTTGTATAATGAATGTGTCTTGACTTGATGAATATGAATCGATAGGTTATGTCATTCCTTTCATATATGAGTAATGAACGTGTCTTGACTCGACGAATATGAATTGATAGGCCAATGGCATTCCTTTCATAAATGAATGATGAGGTATTTTAGATTATGTCTTGAACCGGTAGACCTAAGCTTGGTAGCCCTTCATGATGAGTCTAGAACCCAATGTGAATCTAAAAACCTTGAATCTGTAAAGTAACTATTGGTAGCCCTTTCATGTGTGAAATGATGACCTTGTATCGGTAGACCCAATGTTTATGGCACCCTTCTTAGAAAGTCAATGAGCTATCCTTAATGTACCTTGAATCGGTAGACCTAGTTATGGTGGCCCTTTCTTGGGTAATGTACTTTGGGTTGGTAGACCTAGTGATTGGTATCCTTCTCAAGTACAATGATGTTCATGTGAATTAACTACTCTATGGGAATAAAGGCTAAGCATCAGCGGATATGACTAAGATGGTAGATCTCCGATCCCAATGTTAGGCTAGAGTCTAATGAACATCTTTCTTATCCCATAACTATTTGCCTACATAGGATGTGTACTAGTTCTACCCTAGGCAAGTAGAACACCTTTCTTCAGTGTAGGGTTAGATGACACCTAATTCCATAATTTAGCTCTCATGGTCTATGTCGGTTAATGCCTATTCCCATCATGTGAGATGTGCACTATGGTTTCTTGAGGAATTCTACAAAGTGTGGGTAGTAGTATGGGATGCTATCCATGCATTACACTAGTAGGCTTTGACAGGGTCATAGTGAGTTCTCTAAGTCTTAATGACTATTGTTTGAATGTCCTCCTAGGAAGAAGTTAAGGAGAATGTTGATCTAATGTTTAATGAATGAAAGTCCTCTAAATGATGTTATTGAGTAATGTTGACTCTCATATGCTTAAATGTAAAGATTCATGATATACTTGGATTGTATTATGACTTACTCCCTTGTCATGTCTATTGTATATGAATTTTCCTTGTCTAGGGTGACTTCAAAGGAGTACTTAGTGCGAGTAGTAGTATGGGATGCTACTTGCACATTTCACAAGTATGACTTAGAGTTGTCTTTGATGTTGGTCTTCATGTGATGATGTGATTCATGTAATGTTTATGTTTCTTAAATTCTTTTTGTGTAAAGGTGGAAAGGATGAATGGTAAGTTCACTTTTGGTGACCTTAAGGTGGTGCCTTAGTGTGGGTGGTGGTATGGGACGCAACCCATACATTGCATAAGGTATATATTAAGGGTTACTTGAGGTGGAGGCTAAATGTGAAGGTAAAGTTTTGTATGTGATCTTGTTCAAATGTGAATTTTGTGACTTTGTATGTGGGTTGTGACTTCTGTTATACCTCTTGTATCAATGTTCATGAAGTGTTACAAAAATGACATAAAAGCATGGGTTTCAAATCAAATGTTCTTTTAATCATGTTTCCGCATGATCATCATACTAAGTACATCTAATGTGCTAACCCCATTCTCCCCCTTTTCTTACTAAAGTGTAGGGCTTGGAGATATTGGTGTTCTATGCTTGAAAAATAGGTTGCTTAGGTGGCTGAAGATGAAGACTTGGTGAGTCCTCGTAGTTTCGAGGACAAAACCCATTATGTTCCATTTACGTCTTTTAGTAGATTTTGTATGGGCTATGTCCCAATGTTGTATTCCAAGTATAGATGATTTGATAAATAATGTAGTAAGTCTAGAAAGTCTTTCGCTTGCTTTTTAACTAAAATGTCTTCGACTGTAAAGAAAGTTTTTAATTCCTCTCTATTTTCAAGAATCTTATGCAATGAATGATCTATGAGGCTTGTATAAGACCCCTTCGGGGTCGAGTACACCGTGTTTCGACTAGGGGGTGCTCTCGGGTCGTAACAAACATGGTATCAAAGCACAAGATTTTTGAATGGTCATACGTTGTCTCAAACCACACTTAGTAGAGTCTTGTTCATAATGTGAAGCGCGCCACATTATGAATAGGAGGCTATTGGGTGTTAAGAAAGTTTCACTTCTTCATTCTTCAAGTCGTGCCATAGAGTTTATCTCTATAATATCTCTCTTTTTCTCCTTACCCAATGGTCTTTAGTATGTGACCACTTGAAAGGAGTATGTTAGACAGTGTGAGGGAGAAGGGGTTGGTTGTGATGCCAACTAGGGCTTTGTGACTTGTTAGATGGGAGGTGATAGATTGTGATGTTGACTTTAGTGTGAATGGGTTGGTTTATGGTTATGTGTGATGTTTGGTAGAAGGTAATGTTGAGTTTTGAGGTATGTTGGAAGAGTCGTTGAAATGCGGTGTTTTAGAAATGCCTAGGTGTGATGAGTATGAAGGTTTAGTGATGTCTTGCTCTGACCTTAGAATGGGGAGAAGTGAAGTTAGAAAGAGTTCGTATAGGGTTACTCCTAAGTTGGGGATAATGTGCCTAGATGGTAAGGTCATTAAGTGTCCTTGATGTTCATGAGTTAGGCTTGATTGATGTTCTCACCTTAAGAGGTGTAGTGAGTTTGAGGATCTTAGACCCAGTGTGGTAGACTCATATGAGACCTTGAGTGATGTAGTAAGGTTGATTGTGAGCAAGAGTTGCTTAATGAGGACCTTCCTAGTTTAAAAGCACTGGTATGTTGATAGATTCTTGTAAGTTATGAATGTTGTAGTGAGGTTCCTACGTTAGGTTCATGATAAGCCTTAGTTGGGTTTTCTCTTAAGTGGGAGATAGTATGGTTGAGTAGTAAGGTTGTTGAGAGTTCCGATATCCTTACCTCTTTACTTGTATGCCTTTTCAAGCTTGAGACAAAGAGTTCCTTTTTGGCTTGCTTCATGTTTTGGGGTCATGAGTGATATTGTGTTTCCATGGTCTCCTTATAATGTTCATGTTCTTAATGAGTTTATGTTTGAATGAGAAAATGAGTTTTCATGATTTATGTTCTTCATTTTAATGTGCATTGAGTATGAGTTGCTTATATGCTTCATGAGGTTAAATGTTGAACATGCTTTATGTTCTTTTGAGAGAAATTGCTTAAATGTGCATAATGATGTTATGATGAGCATGATTTGAGTTGGAGAAGGAAGTTCCTCCAATGAAATTAAAAATGATGAAGTTTTCATGCATAATGATTTTGTAGATGTAGTTCCTACTTTCTTATGTTGCATTGAGCTTATTGATGTGGAATTGATGTTTCCTCCTATGTTTATCCATTTATATTGATGTGTTATGATTGTTGGGCTTCTAGTCTCGAGTCGTTTCCCCTTAATGTGTTTAAAGTGTCATTCGAGGATGAATGTTCCTAAGTTGGGGATAATGTAACGACTTGGAAAATGATAGGTTGAACTAGAGCCTCATCGTTTGGGTTAGTGTGACTTTAGGTTGATGTAGGCTGTTTTGGAACCTAAATGGATCAAGTTGGAAGCCTAGGGTGCAAGCAAGGGCCTAGGCTAGCAATATAGGGTGATAGTAGCCTAGTTCCTAGAGGGCCTGTTTGGTGATGGGCTGTTTGATTGCCCAAGGGATTGGGAAAGTTACCCTTGTGCCCTTGTGATCTCCTAGTGACGGTCCCATTTGGCCAGGATACCGGACCAAAGGGCGAGCTAGGTGCAAGCTCGCCAACCAGCTTGGTGTGTCGCCGTTCACCCCTTTAGTACGCTAAGTGGACTGCCAATTTAGTGAGCTCACTGGAACAAAGGCTGAGCCAAGGGTGCACTTGGCGAGTCGCCTAGTGAACTTGGCGAGCCCAAGTGTCCAAAGGGCGAGCTTGGACGGGCAAGAGCAGAATTTTTAAGGTGCAACTTTAAGGGTCCTTGGTTATTTTCCAAGTTAAGTCCTTTTTATTCTATTCCTTTCCTAACACCTATAAGACTTCTTTATGACCTAAATCCTTTCATTTAAGCCTCTCCAAACATAATAAAAAAGAAACCCACCTCCTCTCAAATATTTTCTCTCTCTAGAAGTTCCCAAAGAAGAAGAAGAATAAAAGGGAGCTAGGGTTTTGGATTCAAGGCATTTCTTCATCAAATTTCTTGGGGAATCTTAGTAAAGGTATGGTGATCCTTCATCTAGGGTTACCTTTCACCCAAGTGTCAATTTCAAAGAAGTTTCAAAGTTTTCAAGTTTCATGAAAAACCCTAAGTTTCACTCAATCTAATGGGTTCTTGCATCAAGTTTGCAAATGACAAGTTATGATTATATTGATGTTTAGTTGATGATTTAAGATGAAAAACTCTATGAACCCATGATTTTCTTTAAATTTCTAGATTTTGCCTTATGAAGTGAGTTGTTGATTATGAATGAATGTTAATGGATTTATTCCTAGATTGATTTAGATTATTGATTTGTATCATCACCAATGTCTAATTATGATGAATTGTTGGTGAATCGAGGATTGGTGATTATGGCCTTGAAAGGACAAGTTTGACCTAATTTCTTGTTGTAATAGAATGATGCTTAAATTGTTGATCCACTTGAAAGGTGGAGGTGTTTACATACTATGTACATTATGATCATGGCCTTGAAGGCATAATTTGATGAATTGAAGTGTTATCATAATATTGTAATGTGAATGTATAATGTGAAGGATATACATGTGATTTCAATGATAGAATGATGATCATGTGTAGAATGTAAATGTGTTGTGATTGAAAGAATATTTTCCCTTAACACTCGTGAACGATGATGATGGAATGTAAAGGGTTCTATAATGTAATGTTGAATATCTTGAATTGATAGGCTAAGGCATCATTTTCTTGCTTTGATGAATGTGATCATGAATGAAGTATCTTGACTTGGTAGGCTTAGGTATCCTTTTCTTGTATAATGAATGTGTCTTGACTTGATGAATATGAATCGATAGGCTATGATATTCCTTTCATATAGGAGTAATGAACGTGTCTTGACTTGACGAATATGAATAGATAGACCAATGGCATTCCTTTCATAAATAAATGATGAGGTATTTAAGATTATGTCTTGAACTCGTAAACCTAAGCTCGGTAGCCCTTTATGATGAGTCTAGAACCCAATGTGAATGTAAAAACCTTGAATCGGTAGACGTAGTGTTGGTAGCCCTTTCATGTGTGAAATGATGACCTTGTATCGGTAGACCCAATGATTATGGCACCCTTCTTGGAAAGTCAATGAGATGTCCCTAATGTACCTTGAATCGGTAGACCTAGTGATGTTGGCCCTTTCTTGGGTAATGTACTTTGGGTCGGTAGACCTAGTGATTGGTTGCCCTCCCAAGTACGATAATGTTAATGTGAATGAATTACTCTATGGGAATAAAGGCTAAGCACTGAGCGGATATGGCTAAGATGGTGGCTCTCCCAATGTTGGGCTAGAGTCCAATGAACATCTTTCTTATCCCATAACTATGTGCCTAATTAGGATGTGTACTAGTTCTACACTAGGAAAGTAGAACACCTTCCTTCGGTGTACCGGATTTCATGATTTAGCTCTCATGGTCTACGTCGGTTAATGCATATTCCCATCATGTGAGATGTGCATTATCGTTTCTTGAGGAATTCTACAGAGTGTGGGTAGTAGTATGGGATGCAATCCATGCATTGCACGAGTAGGCTTTGACAGGGTCATAGTGAGTTCTCTAAGTCTTAATGACTATTGTTTGAATGTCCTCCTACGATGAAGATAAGGAGAAGGTTGATCTATTGTTTAATGAATGAAAGTCCTCCAAATGATGTTATTGAGTAATGTTGACTCTCATATGCTTAAATGTAAAGATGCAAGATATACTTGGATTGTATTACGAGTTACTCCCTTGTAATGTCTATTGTATATGAATGTGCCATGTCTAGGGTGACTTCAAAGGAGTACTTAGTGTGTGTAGTAGTATGGGATGATACTTGCACATTGCACAAGTATAAGTTAGAGTTGTCTTAGATGTTGGTCTTAATGTGACGATGTGATTCATGTAATGTATATTTCTCGTAAATGCTTTTTGTGTAAAGGTGGAAAGGATGAATGGTAAGTTCACATTTGGTGACCTTAAGGTGGTGCTTAGTGTGGGTGGTGGTATGGGACGCAACTCATACATTGCACAAGGTGTAGCTTGAGGGTTGCTGGAGGTGGAGGATCAAGGTGAAGGTAAAGGTTTGTATGTGATCTTGTTCAAATGTGAATTTTGTGTCTTTGTATGTGGGTTGTAACTTCTATTATGCCTCTTGTATCAATGTTCATGAAGTTATACGAAAATGGCATTAAAGCATGGCTTTCAAATCAAATGCCTTTTAAGCCTGTTTCTGCATGATCATCATACTTAAGTACATCTAATGTGCTAACCGCATTATCCCCCTTTTCTTACTAAAGTGTAGGGCTTGGAGATATTGGTGTTCTATTCTTGAAGGATAGGTTGCTTAGGTGCTTGTAGATGAAGACTTGTTGAGTCCTCATAGTTTCGAGGATAAAACCCGCTATGTTCCTTTTACGTCTTTTAGTTTTGTTAAACCTTTTGTATGGGCTAAGTCCCAATGTTGTATTCCAAGTATAGATGGTGTGAGACATAATGTACTAAGTCTAGAAAGTTTTTAATGAATATGTCTTCGATTGTAAAGAAAGTTTTTAATTGCTCTCTATTTTCAAGTATCTTATTCATTGAATGAACTATGAGGCTTGTATAAGACCCCTTTGGGGTCGTGTATGCCGTGTTATGACTAGGGGGTGCTCCCGGGTCGTGACAAAAACATAAGTCATAATCATCATACTGAATGTAAGCTAGCATTATTTTAAAACCTTTTAAACACTACGAGATACTTCTTTAAGTATGTCTTAGTTCATCATTAATCTTGTTGTCCTTGAACACTATGAGATTCTTCCTTAATCATGTCTTAGTTCATTATTAGTCTTGTTGTGGGAATAAGCCTTAACCGACATTGATACCATGCGAGATATAATTTGATCACCCAGTGTTAACCACACCGAAAAGGGTTGTTCTTCTTGCCTAGGGTAGAACCATGAACTCTTAGCTTAGGTGGATCCACTAGCTAAATAACCTACACGGGCACGTAGTTTATGAGATACCGAGATTGCTACTAGAAACCTAGATTCAACTACGTGAAGGCTTCTATCTCATGAGATATACTTTGGGAAACTTGGACTCTACTACGTTATAGTTCCCATTTGGAAACCCGGACTCAACTACGTGAGAGCCTCCATCTTATTTCAATATCCACTCGGTGCTAAGCCTAAATCTCATGGATTACTTATTAAGTCTTAACTTAACTCATGTCTCATGGAAGGATGTCCTTGACAACCAATCCAAGATAGTTCATTAGGATAGCTCTTAAGACCAAGCGTGACCAAACTTACCACCATCCATGATCACTTTTACTCTTAGATTCAATTTGGTGAGAAAATCCTTTCAACCGTAGAATCTTCATTATGTGAGAAAACCTTTCACATCATGCTAATTATGTGTTTATGAGATTTTCCTTTCAATCAACACAACAACATTATCATAATCATTGACACTTTACATTCAAAGCATTTACATAGATTTCATAAAGACATGCATAATCTCATACTTGTTATTTCATGGTTCAAAACCTACTTTCAATCACCACATTTAGAATTCAAATATTAGATAGGGAGTTCATCATAATTTCATGTGAATCTATCACCTCATGCATTAATTCATAAAATTCCTCTTTCATCAACAAAGACCCATGTCACGACCCAAGCCTAGGGCCTAGAAGTGACATGGCGAATGAGGAACCCGAAGGAACCCCAAACAAGCCTCTCAAACTTGTCATCACACTTCATCGGTCGCGGAAGTACATTCAACATTAATTAACGGGAAATAGGGACTAAGG
>JAJOOR010026740.1:0-13818 GCA_036250505.1 Solanum acaule
CCCACTCAATTTGACCCCCTAAACAAGAATATGAAGTCGGATTTCCGAAATCATGCACGGATTTTGAGATATATGGAAATTACAATTATAGGTGTTTCCGAAGCACATTTTCGGGCATTTTTGGGGTCGTTTCAGTATTGGCAAGGTTTCTTATGAACTTGATTTGCCTAGTGACTTGGCGTCAGTGCATTCGGTTTTCCATGTCTCCTTGTTGAAGAAATGTGTCGGATATCTGACCTCTATAGTTCCCTTAGAAGGTTTGGGAGTTGAGGAGAATCTCTCTTATGAGGAGGTTCCGATTGAGATTTTAGACCGGCAAGTCAAAAAGTTGAGAAATAAAGAAGTTGCTTCCGTAAAAATTCTTTGGGGGAATCAGTTAGTTGAGGGTTCTACTTGGGAGGCCAATGCGTATATGATGTCCCGTTATCCTCATCTTTTTTCCTCCATCCCTACTCAAGCTTGAGGTATTTAGCTCCTCATGGTTTACTCATTAGGTGTCATTTGTCTTTGATATTCCCATGATTTCCTCATCATGCATGATTCTTGAAAAGCTTAAGTTTTGAGAAAATGAGTTACTTGATTGATTTCTACATGTTTATGTGCATTTGAGTATAAGTTGCATATAGAATTCATGATATGATGTTTTAAACATGCTTTAACTTGGAGTTGATGTTTCCTCCTCGGATATGTGCACCTATGTGATTGCATGCATGTTGGGTTGTTAGGTTTGAGTTCCTACTTTCCTTAAGATGTCTTGAATCCCATTCGAGGACGAATGACCCCAAGAGGGAGATAATGTAACACCTTGAATCAAGAAAGGTTAGAACAAGAGTCAAGGGGGAAACTCACAAGCTAAAACCGGACCATGGGACCCTCCATGGAGCCCCACACGAGCCATAAAGGGAACCACTCTCTGTTTAAAGGATCGTGGTAAACTTCCCCCAGACATACCTTGCAGGGATCCCTCCCACGGAGGCCTTGATGGCTCGTGGAGCGGGAGACGGCTCGTGAAAGAGCTCGTGGGAGCTTGGAAGTGGTTGTCATGGCCAACATCCCTCCCACGAAAGCCTTGACGGCCCGTGGTGAGGATGACGAGCCGTGGTGGTCGCCATCAAAGTGCTCCACTAGTAGGGGTCTCTTCCCAAGCCACTGGTCTAAGGACCACGACTGCCAAAATGGCTCGTGGTCCCTTAGACGGCTCCTGAAGGCCACCATTTGGGGGTTGCATCAGCTGTAAGTCAGGGCTTTTGGGTCTTTTCCTAATTATTCTATCCTAATACTATGTCGTTTTACCTAAAAGTCCTATATAAGTGTTTTTAACCCCAAATTTACCCAATTGAAATCATTCTCTCAAATTCATAAAAAAATGAACAAGTCTTCCTATCAAATATTTATCTCTCTAGACGGTTTGAAGAAGAAGGGGATCAACCTAGGGTTTCAAGTCAAGTCTCCAATTCCCCCATTGAAGTCAAGCTATTGGCATTGAGGTATGATAGTTTTCATCCATGGATCCCTTTCCTCTATGGAGTTCCTAAATTCTCCAATTTATAAAGACAGGATTCCCCAATTGAGTTAGGGTTTTCTTCCATGTCATGGGTTCCTTCAATTATTGACTTATTTGAGTGTTTTATGATCTATCAAGCATGAATAGATATAATTACATAATTTTATGATGAATTCCTATGAACCCACGAATAATCCATGCTTTCTAGATATTAATGAATGAAAGTGGGCTTTTGAACTATGAAGGTGAACTATTGAATTATGCATGTTCTCATGAAATTGATGTAAATGTTTTAAGGATGCTGTTAGAATGAAATATCAATGTTGTGTTGTTTTGTTATTGAAAGGATGTCTCATATACACATGAAAGCATGATTGTGAATGGTTTTCTCACATAATAAGGGTTCTTAGTGTTGAAAGGTCTTCTCACCTAAAATGAACCAATGTTAAGAAGTTATTCTAAAGATGAGGGAAGAGACGATTACCAATGCTCTCTAATTGAAAGATAAGAGGCGAATACCCATGTCACATGATGTAAGGACAAGAAGCGATTACCCATGTTCCTTTAAGAGCTAAGATGAATATGATTAAGAACTATTTTGTGGAAGTTAATCTTAGTACCGAGTGGACGAGTGGAAATTACCCGTGTCCTATAAACAATTTGTCAACATAGGATTGTCTAGATAGACATTAGCTAGTGGATCCACATAAGCTAGAAGTTCATGGTCCTTACCTAGCCAAGTAGCTAGACATCTCTTTTCGGTGTGGGAGACACCGGATACCATGTTGATAGCTCACATGGTTTTATATATCGGTTAAGGCTTGTTCCCACATGTCACGCCCCGAGGCTACCCCCTGGACGTAAACATGGGACTTAGGATTACGAGTGACCCCAAGCTAACCCTGCTGGCATATCATAAGCATACTAAGATAACTGAAATGAGATAATTATGTGTGGAAGCTTAAAACATGACATAAAGTGAAATGATGGGGAATACCCATCCTAAACCTGAATATATAAAACTGAGTTTAATGACAACTTAAAGATCAAACTCAAACTAAAACTGAATCTAACTATGTCTGTAATAAAAGCATCTAACTCACTAGAGATGCTGGGAAATCCCCCCCCCCCCCGCTAACTCTAGCAAAACTGAAACTAAAACAAGAACAACTGAACATGTCAATCGTCCTCGAAGAATGAGAACTTACCACTGATACTGCTGAACTGGGGATCGGGAACCGATCTATGCGTGATCTGAATGTTGAGGACCTGAACCTACATCACGAGAAGATGTAGCGCAGAGTATGCGTCAGTACTTGAAAGGTACTGAGCATGCAGGATAGGATAAAGCTGAACAATATATATACATAACTAAACAAAGCAATAAGATCAATGACATAATCTAACATGGTGTAAATACTGAAATATACTGAATACTGAGCTAACTGAATGCAATGACCAAGTACATGACATGCTGAGACTGAATACTTAACTAATACTGATAACCTGGTCAACGCACTAGAATCTGACTGTGGGAGCTACTGTTAACCGACATAAAACAACGAGAGTTATCTGTGGAGTCTAATGTATTGCCCTATCGAGATGACCCAATATACCTTGCTAGGGGTATAAAGGCATAACTGGCGTGATCACTAAATATGTTGCCCACAGAGGGGACTTATCCTATGGGGGCACATAGTTCTGGGACTATGAGGGTGATTGACCCTTAGTCTACTCGGTATTAAGCCTACTCCCAACTAATTATGTAAGTAACACATTATAACTGAATTTCTTTAATACTGAATACCTCAAAATACTGACATGCTAACTGAAAATGCAACATTGATATACTAATAATGAAACATTTTTAACTGGGGCATGTATATCTGAATAAAGTGACCTAGCAAGTGTAATTCATAAACTAAACGAATCTACACAACTAGGGTTCTTAGTTTCATGCAACGAACTAAGCAACAATTTCTCAAAAACAAGATAATATGGTTAGGATTGATCTAACAGCTGAATCACAACACTTTTCTAAAGTTCAAGAAACCCTAGGTCTAAACATGATATAGAGAATCAAGAATCTGACTGAATTCTAGGGACCCAATGGATGAAAGGAACCCACTAGTGAAATCCCACATACCTGGTGATGAATTCCACGGAGAAATCTTTTGATTTTGAGGCTGGAAATGGAGGAAACCTTGCTTTGTTCTTGGAGAGGGTTGGTCGACTCTTTCTCTTTTTTCTCGTCCAACTTGGATGAATTTTGGAGAATGAGATGACTTGGGTAAAGTCTAATTAAGTTACTAGGCTAAAACTGACCAAAACGACGTAGTTTAGGTGTCCAACGCATAGGAAAAAGACAAAACGACCCTTGACTTAAAATTTGTCGGGCCAATCGACGGACCGTGACACACCTACGGTCCGTCTTGTCAACCATCGTTTGGCTTTCAGAGAGGGGGTCCTGAGGGGTCTAAACCACGGACCGTTTTCCCACCTACGGTCTGTAGGTCCTAGCGTGGTTCTGGACTTAGCCAAATTTTCTGGGTTATATGAGGAAGGGCTGCAGGTGGCCAACCACGGACCCCACCTACGGTCCATGGGTCACCCTATGGTCCGTGGGCGTTGCCTGTTGGTGGCACCTGCAACTTCTAATTTTTCTGCACTTTTGGTCTGTCTAGGATACGGGGTGTTACATTATCTCCCCCTTGGGAATATTCGTCCTCAAATGAAGACTAAATTAGCTAAATATGGAGGGAAAGACCTGCAAACCCTACCACTAAGTACTAGAAACTAAAATCTGACTGAACTAAGTTCCAAGAAAATACAAATATGCTAAAAATTTAAGTATAACTAAAGGAGCATGATACTAAGATTGAATCTACGCATGAGTAACTGAAAGACTGGAAAGGAACTATTACCTCAAGCTAGAATGGAATCGAAAGGAAATAGATAAGGATACTTGGCCTGCATGGCTGCTTCTGCTTCCCAAGTAGATCCCACTACGGACTGACTCCTCCACAAAACCTTAACTGAAGCGACTTCTTTGTTGCTCAACCTTTGAACCTGACGATCAAGAATCTCAACTGGCACATCCTCATAAGTGATACTATCATTCACAACCACACTTTCCAATGGTACTATAGATGCTGGATCACCCACACACTTCTTCAACAATAAAATGTGAAAGACCAGATGCACCGTTGCTAGTTCTGCTGGTAACTCTAACTGATAAGCCACTTTACCAACTCTTTTCAAGATCATGTAAGGGCCTACACACTACCAAAATATCGGCTTTTACCCATATTTATTTGGCCACGGTTTGTAAAATCATCAAAATAAATGAAAATTCTTTATGGGTAAAAACTTGAAGCTAAAATATCGTGGCAAAATCAGGCGGGACTTAAAATTTCACTCCCTCCCTTTTGTTTTTTCATTTTCCCAATATTTGTCTTTTTACATCATCTTTCTTAACCATTCCCATCAATTTTTTTTACCAAAATGGAGAAGAAAGAAACCAACACTCAAATCTCTCAACAAAGCTGGAGTACTTCTTCACCATTCTAAAATTCGACTACGTCAAATAGTAGCAGGAAGTAGTAAAGTCATTTTCAGGTAACAAATCTCTGCTACCTAAGATTTTCAAGCTAATTTTTTGTTCAAGTTTCAATGGGTTTCTTTAAGGGTTTCTCTTTTGTCCAAAATTTCTTTTACCTTTGATGGGGTTGTGGGATTTTAGGCAAATATGCTTGTAGTTATTGTTTTCAATTTGTTCAATCAGTTCTTTAGTGAAAAAGCTTGAGAAAACTTGTTGTGGGTTTGTGCAGAAAACTTTGTTGGTTTTGCTTAAGGAAAACAGATGCTGGCTATTTCTCTTTGTCGTGGTGATAAATTTCCTAGTATTTTCTTTGTGTTTATGATATACCATGTTGTTTATATTGTTGCTTTGGCTTGAACCATGGTCTAATGTTTTGATGAAATGGGTCTAAATTAAGCAAAGTGGGTAATCTTAAGGAACAGCTTGGGATTTACGCTTAGATAGAAAAGTTACATTATCCTAACTATGTGATTTTAAGGGGAATTTAAGTGAGCTTGTGAGTAGGTTTGCAATCACTAGGTCTTGTCTATTTGAAATTTTTTGGTTTTCTTAGTAGTTTTGAATTAACTGACCATATACTGCAATACTATTATTTACCTTCGTTTTTACATTTCCGTGTTGGGATTAATTAGTCACTGGCTAAATGATATGTTATGTTGATATATTTTTCACCTGTTTTTGCTAATACATTTTGCTAAACTATTGTAACATGAGAGTATTATGCTTGGTGTAATGAAGTTGATTGGGAGCTCTATGAGATAAATCTTATCTTCACTATCGATAAAAGTCCCATTCAGTGGTTGTTCTATCCTTGATATACGTCTCCCTATCAGCGAATACTTGTCTGGTAACTTCAATTATGTGTTTGTGCCTTAGTTTGAATTGTGTACTTTCAAAATGAACATCTGAAACAAGTGCATCAGTCTTAGGATAGGTCACTAGCGCTTTGATGTTTGTCTTAAGCAAATGTCTTGTTTAGCATCAACAATTCCATGTCGTTATATGATTAATCAAACTTGTTTAGTATCAAATTTTCTATCAGTAATTTCTATTTTTTAGTAGTGACTTAAAAGAACACTACTCTATAGAAATACAAAAATTATTTATCTATTGTGACTATAAGCAAATTTTGAAAGTTTGACAAAAGAGTGTATAAGATAAACATACCTCTTATTGTTTATATTATAGATAGAATCAATGTCTTTTTGTTTTAATTGTTTGGTTGACTTGATCAAGATGATTTGAGATGATTCATATGTGCATCCATTGACTCTTCTATGTGAATCTGTAAATTTGTCATTAGCTTCATCCTCTTCAATTGGTTCAAACATGTCTATTCCTCTTGTACTCATAATCTCTTAGGTAAATGGATGGAAAATGGTATTCAAAAACAGATTTCTTTTTACCAATATGTGAAAGATATGAACCTGTGATTGCACCAAGGGTGAGGAACAGAATATAGTGTATATTCAGTAAAGCAACCATAGTTGGAAACCATAGCTGAAGAAAGTCATACATAACCAAATCTATTTCAAAGTATTAAGAATATGGAGAAAACTAGGTTGGTCCATGTCCATGGCATTTTTTTGGAGTGGATATGAGGTGGGGTGGGAGGCAATTTGTGGTGTGGTAGTGAGGAGGATGTTTTGAAAGATTTGGAAGGTGAATTTCTACTATCTCTGCTTAGAACATTATCGGAGTATCAAAGATGTCGTTGTTTCTCAATATTGGTCGCTTGAGCCTCCTGGTATTTGAAACACCCTTCATAATAGTAAATTCAAACACTAGTAATTTTGAAACAAACCAAATTGACCCAAGGAACTTCCTAATACTACCATTTTAGGCTAGTGAGTTATGTCCATTATTCCAAATTACCCACTCCCTTTGTTTCAATTTATGTGACTTACTTTCCTTTTTAGTTCTCCTATAAAAAGAATGTTACTTCTTTGTGTTTAGTAAGTATTTAATTCTTAGACTTTCTATTCTATCCCTAATGACACTCCATTATAAAAATGTCATAGCATTTTTAAGACCAAAAGATTCATCGTGTACTTTTGATATATTTTTTTATTTTTTGATTGTTACTGTGATTTTATTGATTGCTTCAAATTGGAGACTGCTAGTGCTTTCATGTATGGTTTTAGCATCCCACTAAGACGTCTCTTGGTGGGTTCGATTTTGCTTGATTCGGATCACAACTTCTAATGTCTCCTTTTGGGATCAAGGTATTATAGAGTTTTTTTTTTTTCATACTGATTCGCTTTATTTTCTTTTAGTTCTGGTATTATTTTTATTGTTTGCACTTTGAAATTTGTTTCTAATTGTATCTCGACTTAGATGAACCAGAAAATGACACCACTAAGACCCTATTTCTAAGGATTACTTCTATATTTTGCATGTTATGTGTGAATTGATCGAAATGAGGGAAAAGGATTGTCAATTTTGCTAAAGTGTTGCTTATATCAGCAACCTTAAATTGGTGTATGCCTACTCGTCCCCTTGTTTGATTGTTAATCTTTTATTCTAAATGTATATCTGATATTGTCTTCTAGACATGTGTGAAACGGTTGATCTTGGATTTCTCTGCTGATTTGTTGAGTTCTTGTTGAAATTTCTATGTTAGTTCGACATATGTTTTGGTCGTATATGGTAGCATTACAAATTTTATGCCTTGAGCTATTTAACTGTCTAAATGTATACATCCTCTTGCTATTGATTTTTCAATTAGGTAGGTGCCTCAACATGCATCAACTTATATATATAATCCCATGTTACCTTGTGGATATGACAGTAAAGCATCTTATTAAGCCAATGAGAAGTTCACCTTGAGAAAAACTATTAGTTTAAATTGGTTTATCTAGTTGTGTATGCATAAATTAGGAATCTAACTTGTGTTACTTAGTTGGGGTGCATTATCATTTCTGAGAGGTCTAACTTGTTGCATGATTGCTTTTGAAACTATCAGGAAACTTGTTGCTCAAGGGAAACGAAAGAAAAGACCTTGGAGATATATTATATATGCCTTGGTGCTGCCAAAAAATATGGATGCCAATGTATCTTTAGTTCTTGCAATAAGTCCATTTGTGTATGATGGTTATTAGTGGATGCTTATTTATTAATGTATTGGTACCAGCATAATGCTAGGAAACAATTATAATTTTTTTTTTAAAATAACAATTTATGTTTGCCACGGTTCAACCGTGGCTAATGTATAATTCCCCATATTGACTATGCCTTATTTACCCATGCAACAACCGTGGCTATAATTAATCAAACCGTGGTTAAATAAATATTACCACGGATGTAAAAACTATGGCTAACTTGCTCGCGATGCCTGTTATGGGCACACTTGTGACCGTGGCTAAAGGATCGTGGCAAAGTGCAGTTAGCCACAGTTTCAGTCCCATTTAGTCACGATTTCCTGCGTGGCTAATACGCGCATTTTTTGTAGTGACATATCTAGGACAGAGCTTCCCTTTCTTGCCAAATATCATCACCCCCTTCATAGGTGACACTTTCAGGAAAACCCAATCATCAATTTGGAACTCCAAGTCCCTTCTCCTTACATCTGCATAGGACTTCTGGCGACTCTGGGCTATCTTAAGTCTATCTTTGATGAGCTAAACTTTTTCCATATCATCATGAACCGAATCTGGCCCTATCAAGGCTACTTCACCTACTTTAAACCAACCAACTGGAGATCTACATCTACGCCTACACAATGCCTCATAAAGGGGCCATATGAATACTGGAACGGTAGCTATTATTGTAGGCGAACTCTATAAGAGGAAGGTGATCATCCCAACTACCCTTAAAGTCGATCACACAAGCTCTCAACATGTCCTCTAAAGTCTTAATAGTACGCTCTGCCTGACCATCCGTATGTGGATGAAATGATGTGCTGAGGTTAACCTGAGTTCCAAGACCTTTTTGAAATTACTTCCAGAAATGAGAGATAAACTGAGGACCGAGATGATAGACAAAGGAACCCCATGCAACCTGACTATCTCATTAATGTAAAGATTTACGTAGTCCTCCGCCGAATCTATACTCTTGACAGCCAAAAAGTGAGCAGACTTAATGACTTTGTCTACTATCACCCAAATGGAGTCATATTGTCTGCGAGTACGAGGTAAACCTTTAATGAAGTCCATGTTTATCACTTCCCACTTCCATGTAGGAATGTTAATCTCTTGTGTCATACCTCCTGGTTTCTGATGTTCTACCTTCACCTGCTGATAATTAGGGTACTTAGCCACAAAATTTACTATATCCCTTTTCATGTCATTCCACCAAAAGACTTCCCGCAGATCACGGTACATCTTAGTGGCACCTGGATGAATAGAATACCTGAAGTTATGAGCTTTTGTAAGGATCTGTTGTCTTAACTCACCCACCTTAGGGACACATAAACGACCCTGATAGTGAAGCACACCATCTCCCCTTGGGAGAAAACCTCAACTTCATGCTGATGAACTGCACCCCTCAGTTGAAGAAATATAGGGTCATTGTCTTGATTTTCCTTAACCTCCGCTACCAATGAAGATTCTGACCTATTCTAAACTGTCACACCACCATCTGATATGCTCATATGGCAAACTCCTAAGCGAGCAAGCCGGTGAACATCTTTTGCTAGTTCTTTCCTTTCTTCCTCAAAATGTGCTACACTACCCATAGATAATTTGCTAAGAACATCAACTACTACATTGGCCTTACCAGGATGGTAAAGCACATTCATATCATAGTCCTTGAGGAACAAAAGCCATCTCATCTGGCGAAGATTTAACTCTTTCTGGGTGAACACATATTGAAGGCTCTTATGGTCTATGAACACATCTACGTGAGCACCATAAAAATAATGTCTCCAAATCTTAAGGGAAAGTACTACAGCTGCAAGTTTGAGGTCATGAGTCGGATAGTCCTTCTCATGCACCTTAAGCTGTCTAGAAACATATTCTATAACCTTACCTCGTTGCATCAACACACAACATAGGCCGATTCTGGATGCATCGCAATAGATCACATAACCGTCTGAACCCTCTGATAGAGTCAAAACATGAGTTGTAGTCAACCTAGTTTTCAGTTTTGAGAAGCTCTTCTCACACTCGTCTGACCATTGAAACTTAACCTTTTTCTGAGTCAACTTAGTCAATGGAGAAGCTATGGATGAAAATGCTTCCATGAACCTTCTGTAATAACTAGTCAAACCCAAGAAACTTATGATATCTGTAGGAGAGTTAGGTCTGGGCCATTGTTTCACTGCCTCTATTTTCTGAGAATCCACTCAGATCCCTTCGCTAGATACTATATGCCCAAGAAAAGGGACAGATTGCAACCAAAACTCACATTTTCTCAACTTAGCAAATAACTGGTGATCTTTGAGAGTATGCAGGACAACTCTCAAATGAGTCGCATGTTCTTTATCATTCCTAGAGTAAATGAGGATATCATCAATAAAGACGATAACGAACAAGTCCAAATACTGCTTGAACACCTTGTTCATCAAATCCATGAAAGCTGCAGGAGCATTGGTTAGTCCAAATGACATAACTACAAATTCATAATGACCATACCGAGTTCTGAAGGCTATTTTTAGGATGTCACTATCTCTGACTCTGAGCTGATGATAACCGGATCTGAGGTCTATCTTCGAGAAATGACTAGCACCCTGAATTTGGTCAAACAAGTCATCAATCCTAGGGATAGGGTACTTATTCCTGATTGTGACTTTGTTCAACTGTCTATAATCAATGCACATCCTGAGAGACCTATCTTTCTTTTTTATGAATAACACTGGTGCACCCCATGGGAAATACTAGGTCTGATGAAGCCCTTATCTAGGAGGTCTTTCAACTGCTCTTTCAATTCCTTAAGCTCAGCTGGAGCCATACTGTAAGGAGGAATAGAAATAGGCTGGGTATCTGGAAGAAAATCAATTCCAAAGTCAATTTTCCTTTGGGGAGGAACTCTGGGAAACACTTCTGGGAACTCATTTACTTCTGGAACTGACTCAAGAGTTGGAGTTTCGGAGATTGAATCCTAAACCCAAACTAGATGATAGAGATACCCCTTAGAGATCGTCTTTCTGGCCTTAAGGTAAGAAATGAATCGACCCATAGGCACTGAGCTACTACCCTTCCATTCTAGGATTGGCTCATTTGTAAACTAAAAACGAACGATCCTAGTTCTACAATCGACTGAGACATAACAGGAATGTAACCAATTCATGCCTAGAATGATATCGAAGTCTACCCTTTCTAACTCTACAAGATCTGCTGATGTGACTTTTTGGGAGACTGTGATAGGGCAATTTATGTATACCCATCTAGCTATAACTGGGTCACCGACTGGAGTAGAGACTGAGAAAAGTTCTAAGAGAGTTTCTAGACTGACACCAAAGTTTACTGCTATATAAGGAGTAACAAAGGAAAGAGTAGCCCTTGGATATAACAAAGCATAAACATCTAAGTGAAAGACTCGTAATGTACCAGTAAACACATCAGGAGAATCTTCTTGATCCTGACGAGCCTAGAGAGCATACAATTTGTTGCTGACCGTCACTTGTACCAGATGAAGTACCCTGCTGAGTTGGGTGACCTGCTGGTGTTGCTAAAGTTGTAGACTAAGCCCTACTATTGTTACCTCCTTGTCCATGTTTAGAAGAAGGGCAATCCCTCAACCTGTGACCAGTCTGACCACACCTAAAACATCCATCATTTCCTGTAAGACACTTGCTCGAATGGTTTTTACCACACTTTGGACAAGTTGGGTAGGTTCTGGTAACTGAAACACTCCCCTGAGACTTAGAGCCTGATTCCCTACCTTTCTGATCATGTCGAAACCTGGAGGATGGAACACTAGTTGATGAAGGTGATGGGGCTGAAGAACTTTGCTGAAACTGCGAGCGATTTCCACCACCCGATTTCTGTTGAGAGTACTCATAGTTGCATGTCCTAGCCTTTTTGTTGTCCTTAGCCTATTCCCTAAGCTTATCTCCCTCAACCTGCTGAGCATGAGTCATGAGCCTTGATATGTTCATATCTTCTAACAACATCGCATTTGTGCACTCTATTCTTACTAAGTCAGATACCCCAAATAGAAACTTACTCATCTGCGCACTGGAATCGGCAACCATATATGGAGCATACCTGGAGAGCTGGGTGAACTTAAGTCTATACTCCTGGACTAACATAGAGCCTTGCCTCAAATTCATGAATTTCTGAGCCTTAGCCTCTCTTAACTCTCTTGGAAAGAACCTGTCCATAAAAGCTCTGGTAAAACACTCCCAAGTCACAGGGGCTGCCTTCTCACCCCTATTTTCCTTTCATTGAGTGAACCAATGTGAGCTGCATCCTTGAGCTAGTAGGATGACAACTCTACTCTATCATTCGTAGTTACTTGCATCACTCCAAATATCTTCTTGACCTCATCAAGAAAATTCTGCAGATCCTCACCAACTTGCGACCCTAGAAACTCAGGCGGGTTCATCCTAACAAAATCTCGGACCCTAGCTGCCACTAATCCACTATTTTCGCTAGTAGGAACTAGAACCTGCTGATTGTTCTGGTTGGCTACACTCTGGGCCAAAAGTTGAATGGTGTTCCTAAAACCGAAACTAAAAAAACCGACTTTGCGTGGTTTGATTTGGTTTTTAGATTTAATAAACTGACATAATTGGTTTAGGTTTTTTTTAATGAAAAACCAAACCAAACCGACCTATGTACACCCCTAGTTGGGAGGGCATACATTTTATTATTATTTTATGGGGTTAGTATTTGAAAGATTGGAGGCTGGAAACATTAAGGAGTCGTTTGGTTTGAATTCAAGTTATGATTGGATTAGTTATGATGGGACAAGTTATGATGAGATAAGTTATGCTAAGATATTATTTTTTATTGAGTGTTTGGTTTGTTGTTTTCAAAATAATAAATCTTAAGAACAACATATAAGTTCACAAAAATACCCTTCATGGATGTGAAAAGTAATGTATAAAAAGTGTTTAAAGGGACAATTTTGTCATTTAGTCATTTTATCCCGGGATTACTATACCACCCATGGGAAGGGATAACTTAACCCAGTACTAATTATTAATCCTGGGATAAGTTATCTCGGACTTGCCAACCAAACAACAAATTAAGTGGCACTATAATTTAATCACAGAACTATTTTAAGTTATCCTTCACACCAAACGACCCCTAAAAGTTTTAACAAGGTTGTCGCCACTGGTTTGTAACCAGTTGGCTACCCTTTTAGTTAGTATTATTTTATTATCATATTATAAAGTAAATTATGATATATTGAGATAGGTAATTAAAGGCCAAACACATATACAGCCCCTCTAACTTGTCCACATTTTTCATTTTGGCACTTTATCTTAACCTTGTTCCATTTTAACCCTTGAACTCCATTTTTTATGTTCCATTTTAACACGAAATACTATTTTTATGATTTATTTATTTTTATATATATTCTTCAATTGCAACTTCTTATTTTAAATCGACATGTGTCATTTAATTTTAGTTAAAAAATTAAAAATTAACAAAAAATAATTCTTTTTAAAAAATAATGATTTCTTTTTAAGAGTGTTATGTATTTTTGTGTGAAAAATAACCGACGAAATTGTGTTGGTTTTCTTTCTTTAAAATCACCGACAACCTAACAAAGTCAGTCGAGTTTTAACATTGTTTAGTAGTGTTATTAGCAATGAACAAGA
>JAJOOR010026741.1:0-25225 GCA_036250505.1 Solanum acaule
TGATGAAATATTTATGGTCTATGAGCATGAAAATATAGTTGTGGATGATATTGACCAACAAATGACTCAAAGTAACAATGTTGGTTCGTCTTCTCGGTCACATGATCGAGAAATGCAAGTTCAACGTGAGGAAATTGTCTGTACTATGTGGGAGGATTATATTAAAGACTAGTTCACTACAATTTATGTCATTTTTTTTATTAAATTAAAGTTAGATGAAACAATTACTTAAGTGGAGAACAAATAGCTTTGTAATAATTTATTATGCGATTTTATAAATTTTTGCTTATTTGATAAGATTGAATAAACAATTGGGGCTTAATAGTTTTACAACTTATGGGATTTTTATGTTTATGACAACACAAAAATTTCATATCGCATGTCCAAACAAAACTTTAATTTCATCTCATATTCCATATTATGATACCATATCATGATTATCGCATGGCCAAATGGGCCACTAATTACCTTCATTTGATCCTCATTGGTGGCAACAACAAAATCATGTGCACCTAATAGCTTTCTAGCATCTTTTTCTTTGGATGGAGAGGTGCTTTGCCAAATTTGATAGCCAAATGTCCCAAACCTCCTAAACCAGCCACCCCTATTTGTTTCAAATAATTAAGTGGCTGTCTTTCATTGGTGTGTACACTGTTATCCCACCACCTAATAATGGTGTTGCTCTATCCAATGGTAGGTTGCTTGGCATATATATGTTTACATATCTAAAATCATGATAATAAATGTAACAAATTCAGATTTTAGTAGAGAATTGAGACATATCCTACATAAATACTAGGTCATGATTCTTTTATACTCTCTTCAGCAAGGAATTTTTCACGATAAAATATTCTATGTTGATCACATTCTGCACTTCAATACATTAGACGTGGCAACTTAAAATATAACATTTATAAAAAACTATGTATAGAATTTGACATGCCTGTGATCTGCAACCAACTTAGTTGAATAACCACCCATAACTCATAAGTTATGCTTCCATCCCAAAATATGCTATTGCTTCCCACCTTTTCAATTATTCCTGTTATATCATACCTGTAAAATTAATATTTCAAATGTCACAAATTAACATATTTAGAAAATTATCATATAATTGTAAAAAAATATTTTAAACAATTAATTACCCTGAAACAAGAGGATATATGGTGTTACTCCAATCTTTCTTAGCAAAATGGACATCAGTACGACACATGCCACAGTACAAGATCTTGATTGTCACATCACTAATTCCATTTTCTCTGCCATCATTAAAAATAATATTTAGGCAAAATATCTATTTCTTTAGTTGATATCAACGTAGGAATCATCTCAATTATTATTCACTAATGTTGAACCCCAGTATTAAATTGTTCATGCTCTAGATTGTTTAGACCAGAACGTAAAGTGAAGTGTTGAAGAGTCTCACATCAGATGAAAAATGGGATGAGTAGTCTCTTTATATGAGCAATATTGACGGATTGAAGATTTTCACTAAAGAGGTTCGAAAAATAAAAATGCATTGCTTTGAATATGAACTTGGATCTCAAGATAAATTTAGAACCCCCGAAATCACGGACCCAACTTCTAGTCTTAAGTTCAGGAAATTCACAAGCTATTTATATACATAGAAAAATACCTTATAATATATACATTGTATTTTTTTATCGAGAAAATATATTTCTTTAAAACAATGCATGGTGCAAGATGAAGATTGTACCTTCTCTTGAACTTATAGGGTGTGATCTTGCCAGAAGGATCATGAGATGCCCATCCATTTACAGACTCTCTGAGTGGTTTGAAATTAACATTATTGGAGCCATAAAAGAAAAGAAAAAGTAAGAGTAATTAATAATCTGATTCAGTTTATCGGGGATATGACCTTAGATAGGAGTTTGTGGAGGACGCACATTAGAGTAGAAGGATAGTAGATAGAAGTGTGATGTTTTTTAATCCGTCCATACTATTAGTTGTAGTATTTCCTAATAGTAATTTCTTGTCCTTTGATTTATGTTATTGTTTGTGGTTGCTTAATTACTTCGACTATCATAATGTTTTGTTGTAATTACTATCTGTGTTTTGTTGCTATTTGCAATTTCATCCCACTTTATAGACTATTCTAGGCATGTTGTTATTAATTAGATTTAAAGTATGGTTCCGTATCAGTGGCTCGAGGCTTTGTATTTGCGCACAGATACCGATGAAATGTATATACATGTTTACATAGATAATATAATATGATCTTTTTATAATATTGTTGTCAGATTTCATGTTTCAAAGGATTTGTATACAAGTTGTCACATCTAGTATATCTTCTATAAAAATACAAAATGACTAATGTCCCTATGTTTTGTAAATTTTTTACTACTCCCTCCATTTCAATTTACTTTCCATCTTTAGCTCTAACTTTTCACATGAAATGGTTGAACCACAAGATTAAAAAATATTTTGATACATTCTACATATCTTTAGTTCAAGACCACAAGATTCAAATTGAAGTGTTATTCACTTTCTTAGAACTTCGTTTTAAGTCAAAACCTGACAAACGGATTAAAACGAAGGGAGTACTATAGAGTTGTTGCAGGATCTAAAGAACATAGTCTTAAGAGGATTCCAACTTCCAGGTAGCAAAGTACATCTTCATCTTGACAGAGGCAAAACCAAACAGCAGTGAAAGAAATTTCACTCAAATTTCATGATCAATTCAAATGAAAAAAATCTTCAAACCGAATCGATGAGATTGTTGTTAAGAGAACAATCTTAATACCTGATCTATTGTATACACCAGCAGCCAACTAAATATAACAAACAAAAGTGTGGCAGCTAGCATTATTAAGAATCAGAAGATAGCTCGAAAAAAGGAAGATCTTCACAATTCTGGCTTCATTTTCTCGCATTCCTCTCGTATTGACTGGAAAAGAATAGAGGAGAGGTATCGTTCCCCATAGCTTGGAAATACAACCTACAAGAGAAATGTTGAAGAAGTTCAAGACATCTAAACAAGTGACGCACCTATGATAACATGCAACCAACTCGAAGGAAATTTAACAATGCAGAGCTATTAAATCAATAAACTTCAGTGAAAATGAATGGAAAGATGATTTACTTTGTAAGAAATGAAGGGAAAAAACGAATACTAAAGTTTGATGAGGTAGACAAAAAAGGAAATGAAGGAGCATGGAAACACACATGTGTCGGAAAAATGCAGAAGTTAAGATTGAACCTACCCCAATAAGCTTTCCTGCATTCTCAGGTCTCTTCCCAACCTGAATGGCAGCAAGAGCAGCTGCTCCAGAAGAAATCCCAACCTGATTATCAAAAGTAGAAAAAGATTACCTACTATATTCTGATTCGGGGATCATTCAAAGCATGGTTCAAATAAAAATGTATATATCAATTAAAATTGGAGCATGACAACTTGAAATTCGACCACTTATAAGGTTTCTATAATGCATTCACAATCTGTAACATAGATGAATTAATGGACATTTGAAGTTTAGCTTCATTTAAAACTGTCTCAAAAATCAGCTGATATGAAGATTGGGAAAAGCACTAACCAACAACCCTTCTTGTAGCGCTAATTGCTTTGCAGTTTCAACAGCTTCGTCACTCGATATCTGAAAATTCAAGAAAATGAGTAAATACACTGGAAGATGACAGATTTCTTGAATAACGTTTTTCTTGAGCCTTTTGGGAACAGTCTCTCTACCCCAACCTCCCAAGACCCCACTTGTGAAACTACACTAGGTATGTTGTTATTGGGTTTTATGAAAAGCATAATAGAGAATATTTTCTGCTTGAACTTTTTTATAGAAGGACATCCAGATTTAAGCTCATACACCTAATTGGATACACAAATAGTTCACCTATAACTAAGGGAGCAAAACTTACAAGGAACAATTCTTTATTCAATATTAAAATTGCATAGGCTTTTACACTATTTATATAGCTGACAATCGGGATAACTTGTTCCCTAACGAAATTTAACAAGGGATAAGAAATGTTCTAGCATAGTAGCACAGAGTGTAAGCGTGCCAAATGAATGAACTATAGCTACATAAACTATGTTGCCATTTGCCAGGCTAATAAAGCTGAATGAACTGTTTGACAAGCTAAATGTGCTCAATTAGTTGTTATCTTGGCAGAGTATGCCATAGATTTTCCATTCTTGTTTTACCGGAAGAAATACATATTCCATTCAATTTTGATTCTAAGGGATGTTGGATAACAGAAGGGACACTGAAATAGTGTTGGACGAGAAGGCAGACTTAACAAATTGATAGAGAATCAAAAAATATATTGACCTCCTAGAAGCCAGAAAGAAAAGGTTTACATATAGTAAAAGGTAAGAGACTACTTTGAAATGGCATATTGGTGCACAACAACAGAAATGTGGATTCACGTTCAACTACAGGTACACCAAATTTGAGATGGAAGATTCTTAGTCATGTATATCATTAAAATGAGTATGCATGACACATTAAATCTTTCATACCTTTCAATTTTCACAAGTTTAAAGAAGATGAAATAGATTATTTTTAATGGGGATGGATAAGAATGTAACCTCTATCACTTCATCCATTACATCTTGATCCAAGTTTCCTGGAATAAAACCTGCTCCAATCCCTTGAATTTTGTGAGGGCCTGCACTTTCACAATGCAGCAAGTAGAACAAAACAGGATTTAACTTCAAAAGCGAAAAGTCAGATCAACATCTGAATGTCATCTTACCAGGTTTGCCCCCTGATAGAACGTTACTTTCTGTGGGCTCCACACCAATAATCTGATAAAGGTAACAAAAAGTCATAGAAAAAGAGTTAAGAGTATTTGATATCAACTGTGTGGAGATACTTTCTCAGCATTTTGCTCCATCCCATGTTTCTTTCACATTTTAGAAGTCAATGAACTGACATATGCATGAACTTCAGAGCTACACTTGCAGAATGCTACTTTTTTTCAAGCAATATTAATACCTTAATGTTTGGATTTTGCTCTTTAAGGAATCGGCCTGTTCCTGTAATGGTTCCGCCAGTTCCAATGCCAGCAACAAGTATATCAATCTTGCCTTTTGTGTCTTCCCAGATCTCTGGACCCGTTGTTTCATAGTGTATCTGCACCATACAAGCAAATAAAAGTCATAATCTGTAAACTCAAGAATACTGTCCACTTCACAGAAAAAACCCAGGGGAGGAGAAGAGGGGAGGGAGAAGAGAGGTAATATGGTTAGCATGTGTGTGTATAGGTCCTGTTAACCTACTACTTGAATGCAGTAAGTTAACATTGTACCTATTTTCTGTTTTCCTTAAATATCATTTTAAACACATTCCCATCTTTTCAATAGTAGAGACTTCGGGTCTTTTCAACAAAAAAATGTCTAAACACCCAAAACTTCCTCTTCTGAATCAGCCGCCCTAATTAACTTTCCTATTTGCTGGCGTATAGCCCCTCTCTGTTTCTTTCTCCAGCTACTAGTACGGTCTATTTCTTTTTCATCCCCATTGTTTCCTCCAGGTAACTTGGCTCTTTCCTCGTCATCTTTTCTTCTCCTCTTTCATGTCTAAAGGATAACAGAAAAGTAGGAAGTATTGGTTTGATTTTGAATCTTTTTGGTTGCACAAATTGGAAACCATAAAATGGATGCTTTCAAATTCAACTTACATGTTAAGCATATGAAAGTTCAGCTAACAATTCGAAGTAAAGATGAAAATCAGCAACTGCCAGAAACTAATATTTGATTAAATCACGTTATCGTTGCATTTATAATCCAGCATATATCAAAATTACTCGCCGGTTATTGGTGGCAAGCTTCGTACTCCAGTTTTCTCTTCTTTTTTTCTTGTTGAAAGATGATGTCAATAACTAGAGTAATTGTTAATAAAACAAATACAAAACAAAGAAAAATTTGGGATGAAGCTCTGCAGACCCATTGGGAAATGAAGCTCGGATTGTTCTTCGCCGGAGTCTTGTGTCGGGTGAGAATGGGAGGATAGTTAGAGATCCAATCTGACACGCATACAGAGTTCTTTTTAGTCGCTACTCACTCTTTACAATTACATTGAATATACAATGATCGGGATTGGCACCATGGAGAATTAATGATCATAATGGCCATTAGAAGTTTAAATTGATCAAGGCAAATTGTAGAAGCCATTTAGTCACAGATAATAAGCATTCACTTATGGAGTATCATAAATTGCCACAACATAAAATAAAGAGTGAGCTGTTCGCAGAAGAACCTTGGGGTTGGCGGGATTGTCAAATTGTTGAAGGATATAGGCATCTGGTGTGTTATTCAATATTTCTTCAGCCTTTGAAACAGCTCCTTTCATCCCTTTGGCTGGGTCAGTTAAAACAAGTTCAGCTCCAAAAGCTTTTAGAATGACCCTTCTTTCAAGACTCATTGATGCAGGCATCGTTAAGATGAGCTTATATCCTCTAGAAGCAGCAATGAAGGCAAGCCCAATGCCTGTGTTTCCACTTGTAGGCTCAACTAGAACAGTCTAAGACAAGTAGAAAAACAAAAAGAAATAATGCTAAGATGTGGGACAGAGCATGACAAGCACAAACCGTTCGCCTCTTCAGAATTAAGAAGAACAATCAGAAAGTAATTCAAACAAATTATTAATTTGCACAAGGAGCAAGCTATATGAGCCTACAGTTAATTACACGCATTATCTTAGAATGGAGTTATGAGCTATGTACTTTTTTTAACAAAAAAGATATGGACTATGTACTAAAAAGTAAAATATACTAGGAAGAAGGAAATATGACAGTTCAGCAGACAAGCAAACACACAGAGCCTCTATAATGTGGGAAAAAACTCCATGTTCATCATTAGTTCATTATGATGACTGTGTACTCGTGTCAAGAGCAAGCCCTGTGAGACAGTAAAGCCGCGGACCTTCAGATGGAAATCAAGGCCATCATGCTCAAAACGCATACCTAAGTGGTCCCAGTAAGTTCATGATTTTAGAAACCAAACCTAATGGCTTACCAGACTTGTTAGACCCATAAACAGCCATGTTGAAAGACCAAGACTGATGAAAGCTAGTTGACTATAATAAAAGGACAATAAAAACAAAAGACTTAGCAAATAAGATGACAAAAACCAGAACTAAAAAGAACTAGGTTATAGCTGTCCTCCTACCAAAACCCTTTTGGTCCTTAAAAAGAAGGAAGAACTCTGGTCAATCAGAAGAAAATAGCACTCAGTCACACTGATATCAGGTACAAGATGATATTCTTAAGTTTACAGGTCATACTAACACAAGAGACCGAAGTGTATAACAAATGCATAATAGACTTTAACCTGACAGAACATTCACAATATGTAAAATAAAGAAATTTCAGCATTTGAACATTACATGGTGGACTTATTCCTTTGATTCAGAATGACATATATCAAGTCTGTACCAAGAGAGACAATTAGCTGATTGGCCAACTTACCTTCCCCGGAGATATAAGTCCCTTCTCCTCGGCATCAACTATCATACTGAATCCTATCCTGAAATGCAACAGAAATATCCATCAATCGAAAAACTATGTCTCAATACTTTCATCGTAATTAGACTGTTTTTACATTGGAAAGAACCTAACGCAACCCCCATTTAACTATTCTTGGAACAGCTATGGCTTGGCTTTATGAAGCTCATGTAGGCGGCGACCGGCATTGAAACCAAAAGTACTATGTAAAGGAAAAACTTCAGAGATTGTTTTGAAGCATATGGTGTTATCTGAACTAGCTTGTTCACAAGAAATACCTTCGTCTAAGATAAGGATTTTCAATTGTAGATGTACCCCAAGAATGGAACAAAACATGACTGATGTCAAATTTTACAATAGATCCATCAGTATGATGGTCATCAGTGCTATATTTTCTTCTAGAGCTCAAAGTAACCGAAGGAAATATATTACTCCCTATGTCCCAAAATATTTTGTGGCTATGGGTAAAATGGGAAGTTTGAAGTTAAAATGTAACAAAATATTAAAAAGTATCAGTCTTTTTGGGACTGACTAAAAAGGAAAAAGTGTCACATAAGTTGGGACGGAGGGAGTAACTACAAGCACAAGTATAATATCAACATATTCCCCGTAATGCAGACATTAGATATGATGTCTATAATCTGAGAGAAAAGAACAGTATAATGAAACAGGATAATTTACTAAAAAGAAAAACAGTAACCAATTAAAAGAATTCTTCAGTTTAAAATTCTAGGTTGAAGGAAATTCAGATATCACGATACAAACAAAAAGCTCTCTCACCTGTCCTTAACACTGCAACATGGCTCCATAATCTCAAGTTTAGCAGCAATGTTTGCAACACAACCCTTAGCGATGCTGTTAAGGTAAACCATTGGTGTATTCCCAATAAGCTGTCAAATGATATAACAAAATTAGCATAACATTATGAAGAAACAAATAGAATAGACATCAGGAGAGAGAGGGGCACGCAATATAACAAGAAAGATATGAATCTTTCCTGCTAATAGTCTCTCATACAGTTCAGAGTTGGAAATACTGTAAGGATCTAAAGTTAAATACACCCACATATTATCTTTAAAAAAATGTTCAATTGCTTGAAAATAGTCTATACCTTAATAATCAAAGAAGCCTAACTTTTTTTAAGTATTCATGTCACAAAGCTTGAAACTACAATGGAACATAGGAAATGCAACAGCAACATCAAAAAGCCCGTGACTACAGGAGAAATACAGGAAGTAAACTATCCACCAGCAGGCGAATTTTATAAGTAGACTAGTCTGGAGCAATGTAACTGAAAATAAACTAAAATCAATGCCAATTAAAAATCCAGACATTCAATAAATAAGTTTCCCCGACTCTCTCCACAGAAGAGGAAAATGACTGAAAACTGGAAAATTGTAAAGCCATTTTGGAATATCATAGTTGAACAGAACTTGACCAAAAAATTTACTGAAAGAGTTTACACTTGAGTGTGTTTTATACGACTCCGGGAAAATGCTTTCCTTGCTGTAATCATTTTCCAGCATTTGAATTGAATTATGGAAATACCAAAAGAATTAAATTGTGGAAATGTTTTCTAGAAGGGAAAAATAACTTCCGTCACCGAAGTAATTTCCCTTTACAAATATTTCAAGTCTTACTCCTTATCACTTGATTCATTCAACACATCATTGTTAACCTTTTAACATCAAAAATTTCAAACATTATCACTACACACTGTACTACTCCCTGTACAGTCCCCATACTAACTTCACTACCCAACCAAACACACAATAATAATGCAGAAACTAATTTCCCAAGTTAAAATATCTCCATGCAAGACACCTTCCATCCTTACCAAACTCACACCTTTATAGTAAGAAAAGTGGCCCTCAATGAGAAATTAACTCAAATTCACCAAGTTTAGACAAACAAACACGAAACTCAATCCATATATCCTCCAACAATCAAGCCTTTAACATTTCAAGAATATGAAATCACACCTGAAGGGGTCGTTTAGTACGCGAAATAAAGTGGGATATCCCACGATTAAGCTTGAGATTAAAATTATACTTTGTTTAGTTGAAGTATTCCACCTTATCTCATTCAACTTGATATTATTTTATCCCATCTAGACGGTGGAATAAATCAGTCCCACGATTATAACTTTGCCTTTATAGTAAGAAAATGACCCTTTAACGAGAAATTAACACAAATTCACCAAGTCTAGACAAACAAACACAAAACCCAATTCATATATCCTCCAATAGAATCAAATCATCAAACACACAGAGATAAAAACTACCAACAACAAGATTTACAAAAGGGGTTTCAAATCTTTCAACATTTCAACAAAATAAAACCGACCCAGATAAAGTTTTAGTGATAAAATCACCTGTGTAACATCTTCAGCGATGTTAAGCCCTTCAATTTCTGTACTCGATTTCGTTGGCACAGACACTGCTTTGCAAACAACAGAAGGGAAAGCAACTTTTCTGCTGCAATTAAGCTTGGAAAAACCCAGTGATTGAGCTCTTAAAGGGGAAATTTTGAAGAGATTATTAGCTTCAGACTTAGTGTTACAGAGAGAAGTTAAGGGATTGCTGATGAAAGATGCCATTGTTGCTTTGCTATCTGTATCTTCCTTTTTTTCTTAGGATAGATACACAAAGGGATTATAAAACACAAAAAATGTCCAATGTTGTTACTATATTTATCTCTATATCATTTTTTTTGGAATTTTCCTCAAAATATATTTTTTGTTGTGCATATAAATATTTTTCCTATTATTATATTAGAATAGATTTACTAAATACTCAATAATGATTAATGAGTATATATTCATTGTATTTCAAAATCTAGTACTTAAACCCTTACATAATGAGGGTTTAATTGATTTATTTATATTCAAATAAAAGGTTAATTGTTACTTTGTGTTAGATTTTTTTATATTAGATTTGAATTATTATATGTATCATTGTTTTATTTTGGTCCGAATAAAATGCTTTCCTAGAAAATATTTTCTTGATTGTTTGGTTAGTAAGAAGAAAATTATTCCCAAGAGCATTTAGGTATAATTTGGAAAATAATTATGACACCAAACCTAAAATGTTATAATCAAATAAACTACTATAATCGAAAGTTATGTACTGAGTTGGGATTGGGGTCGGGTCTCGAATCAACACTAGTGTTGAGAGTCAA
Organism: Solanum acaule; assembly: GCA_036250505.1. Lineage (NCBI taxonomy): Eukaryota > Viridiplantae > Streptophyta > Magnoliopsida > Solanales > Solanaceae > Solanum > Solanum acaule. The sequence continues at coordinate 10,660 of JAJOOR010026741.1, forward strand.
GGTTAGAGTCGAATCATGGGTCGGGGTCGAGTCTCAATTTGAGAGGTATTTAGGTGTTGAGTTAGGTTGGGGGTAACGATTCAAGGGTTAAAAGTCGGGGCTTGGATTGGGTTCGGGATCTAGGTTGAGGTCTTGACCCTAACCCTAACCCCGACCTTGACTCAACTTCCAACCCTGACTCAACTTCCAACCCCGACCCCGATCAAACATCCGACTCGATCTCAACTCAACCCATAACCCAATTTTCGACTCGGCCCAAGAACAAATAACAAATTTCAACTAAATCATGTTCAACCACCTGCATAAATTGTAAGAGCTTTGAGTTATATGATGCGATTTTTAATTATTTCATTATTATTTGAATAATTATATTATTTCAATCAATATAATTATAATCTTGTGACGTTCCTTGGAAATATAACTTTAGAATATCAATGAAATTCATTATAGAATTATTATTGTGAAACAATATATTTTTTTTTAATGATCTGATTGATGTCCCATGATCAAATAATAATAATAAAAATAAAAAACAACTCTACAAAAGTCTCTTGTATTTTGTTGGTATCATTTATTAATTTTTATCAACTTTTAAAAAAGTTATAGTACTAAAATAATATTTATAATGAATCATACTATTTATCCTTTTTTTTCTTCCTACTGAATATAACATAAAGAATAATATTGTACCAATTAAATGAATCAGATGCTTGTCTTGGCCATAAATGACCTATCACACCCCAAAAGGGCATAAAACGAATTGAAGGTAGCTATTTAAAGAGTTGGTCCACAAATAATTGAAGAAATATCCTATTGTTTAGATGGTTATATGACCTTGTTTTGGTGCATTCAAGTTGGCTTTAGGTATAAAAAATTATTAGTTAATATTGGGCGTTATATATTAAGATATTTCCTATCAGTTATTTGTTTATTAGTAAAAGATATAACTAACAATTTTATCCCCCTAAACATGTACTTAAATAAAACTAATCATTGAGTCATTGATCTAAAGCTTAAGATTAGCACAATCAACAACAACTCATAATATTTTTGCAAGTTAGCTCAATTTGTAGAAGGTACAAAACCCTCGACATTAGACCTCAAGGATACTACCCAAAAATAAGTAAAATTAGGAAAAAAGTTTGTCACTACTAGAAGTGGTAAAGGGGTGGGTGGGAAATGGATTAAACAAAAACGAATAAAACATTTGATATGTTCATAATTTCATGAGGGATTATTATTGTCATATCATGTTATTCTTCATGATAAGCTAATAACAGTTTATTGAGCAAGCAAGAGTATACTTGATTTAATTCAAACAATATTATATGATTACGAGTCAATTCTATCGAGAGAACGATGACATAGGTGATCTACCAGTTCGTTCAAATAATGAGTTGATAGATTTGATCATAAAGGCGTTGTCAATCTCAATATGAAATACGTTAATATTTAAGATCAAAGTATATAATCTCAAAAACTTAGTGTTGTTTTAATCTGGAGAAATAAAATATGTGTTGCACTCTTTTTTCGTTAATCAAGCTTTATACCATTAGGTTTTCATGGTAAAAATTTTATTGAGGCAGGCGACCGACTAAAAAGGTGCATTACCAAATATATGTATTCTTCTTCTTTCCCTAGAATTTTTATTGGATTTTTTCTAGTAAGATTTTATTGTTAAATTTTTTTTATTAACTCCTGATATTTTAACAGTGTCACATAAATTGAGGTAGTGAATATATATATAACAATTGAGGTATTTGTCACTTCAATAGCTCTATTTATTACTAAAATATACGCTCTCTAGTCCATATAATTATGTGAATTTGTGAGGCAATGCACACTCATTATGAAAAAAAATTAGGACACAATTGAACATAAATTTTCACCTTTGCCTTTAGTTATTCTCAAGCTATTCTTGAAAATAGAAATGATTCAAAATAAAATTATAAATGTGAGCAATATAACTCTTTTGGACTTTTCACTTCAAAAATGTAAATGAAAAACAAAAATAGAAGAAATTTTCTACGACTCTCTTGAATATTCAACAGTTAACTCATACTGAACTCAAAAAAATGTAAAAAAAAATCAATTATTATGAACTCGAGGGAGTACAAGATAACTTATTCTAATAAAATTTGAAAAAGCAAGGGCAAAAATATAATGGCTTGGACTGCAATAGGGACATAAGTGTGATTAATAAAATGTCATTTGATTTTTCCGTCAATCGAAATAAGGGTACAACTTTTGATTACTCAATCTACAAGACCTATTTAGAAATAATACGAATAAATGTCAAAAATACCCTCATAGTAGATAGAAGAATAAAGGCATTCTCTGAATGCGATTTATATATCTCCTTTGCATATATGATAAATTAATTCTTTTTATAGAAACAAAATTCACGATCTAGTGTTTCAGTATAAAGTTTTTTTTTTTTACTTTATCATAATTAATTAAATATGTATTTTATTATATTTACTATTTAATCAACTTATAAACTATGATAAATTGTATTGATTTGATACAAACACTTTTACCGACTATAATTACCCTAAAAATCTGATTTTTTTTTTGTGAAAGTGGACTATAATATATAAATAAATAAAACGATCAAATGCATAAAATCTACATGTAACTTTGTCTTCCTTAATGACTTATCATACTCCAAAAGGGCACCAAGAAAATCGAACGTGACATAAAAGAATTGGACCACAAATCATCAAAGACATTGTCATTTTACTATCGAGATTCTCCGGACAATATTTTCTTGTATCATTTATATATTTCATCATTATTATCATTCTTTATTTTGTTATATTTAATGACCGATATACTGAAAATTGCAATTGATAAAACTTATGATGATATCAAACCAAATTAAGAAAATAAAAATTGAGTAAGGAGCTCAATCGCAATTAGTAAAACTCAATTTAGAAAATGTTGAACATCAACACAAGCCTAATAAGAAATAAATAAATAAAATTGATCTCACACTTTATTTTTAGTATGAATAAATAATTCAACATAGAGCTCCAAGGTTTGGAACAAATTCTACGCGAATAAAGTAACTACAAAATATTATACTTTTACATGAAGCCTTGGAATAATGATAAAATTGTTTTCTTGTGTGACCTTATAAATCATGTAGTCAAATTGTGGAAACAACTTGCACCAATACTTGTACTCAAGTAAGTTGTATCTACATTGACCTTTCCATTTCAAAATATGTTTTGTGTATCGAGCTGCCTTTCAGAAATATTATACTTCGATTGGACAAGGATAGCCTTTCAAAGTCTCTTCTTGTTTAGAATTTGTACCATTATTCCCTTCCACAAAGGCATTGTACCTTAAAATAAATGCCAATAACAAAACAACCCATTCCAAGCAAAATATCAAGATGGACAATCCACCAATCAATTTCAAAATTACCACACCATTTTCTTCTCTAACATAGGATTTTAATTCCCCTAAAAAGTCACAACTCTTTGTGAAAATAAGCACAGAAGACGATCCTTGAAATATTGCCGTTAAAACGGTAGATACCATATGTATGGCATACCAATTGTTGGACCCCGCTAGGGTTGCAGTGTCCGTGCAACTGGGCACTGCACCCGCAATTGTGAGAATGTGGAGGAGGATGAAAAGGCCGCCGTATAACGATGGGATTAGGCGTAAAGAGAGGGTAAGGAAGATACAACTAGACGATGCACTTAAGAGAATGTAATTGATTAAGCGAAATATTTGATGAGATGGATGACGGTGAGACTTGAACTCAGTTGAAGTGACGATGGGAAGAGCACTCATTGAATTGAATTTCGATGAAGAAATTTGAAATTTTGAATGGATTTTAGAAATTGTTAGTCAATTTGGAGGTAGAAACGTGGAGTATTTAAAGAAGTGATTTGATAATGTATTTAGCCGTTTAATTAATGTTTAACGGCTAGTTGAATTATTGGGGAAAAACCAAATTCCAACGGCACAAACACAGCAATAGATCTGGATCTAATTATTTTATTTATTTTTTAAAAAAAAGTAATGATACTAGATTAACCAAAAATGGTACGACAATTCTAGTATGAGTTAATTAATTGCCAAAAGAGTGTTCTATTTAATATCGATAAGGTCACTCAAATTAGGAATTTTCTTCTTAAAATATCTCAATCAAATTTGTCATAAAAAAATCACATTAATTACCCCCTTAACGTTGTGGGTTTGAGAAACATTAATACCCTCTTCACATTTTGGATGGAACTATTAGGACACATCAACTTAATTGTAATAAGGCAATCGGCAGCAAGTTACCTACACATCAAACTATCAGTTCATATAGTTTTATAGGAACAATAAAAGTAAAACTAGCTGTAGACAGTGAAGTTTTTTTTGATAATTCCATACTAAATTTGGATTAAATCTTAAATTCATGATACATTGACCAAGTCAAATTACTGGTTAATAAAGTTGGAATAATATTTAAGTCAAAATTATATGACTTAAATCAAGTCCAAATTAAATTTGGGCCAATCCATTAAGTTGACAAGATGAGCCCAAAATACCCCTAAAATCCTAGCTCAAGCCTATATTAAGAGGTCTTCATAAGACCAGAACATACATACACACATACAGAGAAATACATAGAGAATCCTTGCTCTTCAGTGGTGATCTGCAAGTCTTCCGCATACAAAGAAGTCTTCGCTCCAAGTGTTGAGCTGCAAGTATTTCATCAAATCAAGAACATCCGTGAAGAGAAGAATCAGGGGATTACATATCTTTTATTAAGATTTTATAAAGATTGTAACATTCGCATAAATTCAAATACAAATACTGTTGTTTGCTTGCTATTTTCCTTTCCTATTTTGCTGTATTTCAGGGACGAAACTTTAGACGCTTACAAATTGGCACGCCCAATGGGACAATCTTTACCTCTCATCTTTTCTCTTCGAAAATCAAAGTTCAAGAACATTGAGATGGCTTTCAAGAAGATCAATTCGAAATCTGCATCTACATCCAAATCTGGATCTACATCTGTATCCGCATTTGCATCTGCATCGAAATTCGCATATGCATCTGTATCCGCATCTGCTTCTGCAAAAACTAATGGATCCAAATTCTGCATCGCTGTGGAAAACATCCTTGATGTTACTGCGGGAAGCATGAGACCTATCACAAGGAACCAAGCCAAATTGCTGGGACAACAAGCCTCACGAGTGTCGTCCGAATCTGCTATTGTCTTTCGCTTGTCTCCAAAATGTGTGAAGTCTCCTGCAAAATCCTCAAAAGAAGACATCGCCGAAATGGTCGAGAGGGTTCTTGCCCAATTGAGCCCATCTACATACAAAAAACCCTTCGCTTTGGCTGACAATGTTGTCTTAAGCACGTGATCTACCCCACATAGTATGTTTGCATATCATGTTTGGGAAAATCAATGCTACTCTCCATCACCTACTATGGTAACGGACGCGATGGTGACTATCGCTTCATCCGTAGAAGAACAACTTGTGAGCTTGACAAGAGCTATTGAAGGCTTGACCAAGTATGTTCAAGATTAAGATGCTCGAATTGTTAAGCTAATTGATAGGGTGAAGGGCATGATGGATGAAGAATCAAGTCATGCACTTGGAAAACGTCCGCAAGTACAAGAGATGGTCGATCGCCCCACAAAGCAAGTGAAACATGAGAATGAGATCCAAGTTTCCTTTGAAGGAACGATCCCGATCAACTAAATCAAGGAGTTCATCATGGGGACCATCAAAGACAAGTACGAGGTTGCTTCAAAGTCCTCCTTGACATATGCAATGCCACACACTGCAAGGATTGATAGCTTGAAAAAGCCTGCCAGTTATCAACCTCCAAAATTTTAGCAGTTCGATGGTAAGGGAAGCCCAAAGCAACATGTGGCACACTTCATTGAAACCTGTAACAATGCTGGAACATACGGTGATTACCTTGTCAAACAATTTGTCTGCTCCCTTAAGGGTAATGTTTTCGATTGGTACACAGACCTTGAGTCCGGTTCCATTGATAGTTGGGAACAAATGGAGAAAGAATTTCTCAACTGTTTCTATAGCACAAGACGTATTGTAAGCATGGTGGAACTCACAAACACTTGGCAGGAAAATGAAGAGCCGGTCTTCGACTTCATCAACAGATGGAGACATGCAAGTCTGAACTGTAAAGATAGACTAATTAGTGAAGCTTCAGGCATATAGATGTGCATTCAAGGTATGCATTGGGATCTCTGCTATATTTTGCAAGTCATAGAGTCGAAAACTTTTGAAGAATTGGCCACTCGCGCTCATGATATAGAGTTAAGCATGTCGTCGGTTGGAACTGAAATGCCACCTATCCACACTCCAATAAGGTAAAGAAAGACAAGAATTCAAGAAAGTGGGAAAGTATTTGTCAAAGGATGGAAACAAAGAATCCATGAACGTTAATGCTTTTCATGTGAAATTCACCATAAAGGCGGGCAATACGCAGAGCGCAAAAACGGCTTCTTTTGAAGGAAGGACAAATCAAATGCTCACCTTGAAGAAAATGCATACCCGTTTCTTGACTATTTCTGCAATCTTTGATGAACTCCTTGAGATGAAACTTTTTAAGTTACCAGAGATGAAATGACCAAATGAAGTAGGAAAAAGTGATGATCCAAAATACTGCAAATATCACAGGTTGGTTGGCCACCCTATCGAGAAATGCTTCGTCTTCAAGGATAAAATTAGGGACTTAGCTCGTGAAGGGAAGATTGAACTTGAAGATGAGAAATTGAGTTCAAACCAAGTCAGTGTCGCTTCTGACTTACCCAATCCGGTCATGACCTGCAATTTTGTTCAAGGAAATATGGAGCAAGACATTCCAAACATCAATCAAACAAGAATGATTAAGTTTGGAGACTTCGAGCCCATTGATGTAAGCAATTTGTTATCTCTTCCTATACTAAGTGATGTGGCTTCTGTAGGAGATGGATCGACAAACGATGATTAGGGCTGGACTCTTGTGAGTTGTGACGCATCGTAAACACTAAAAAGTGAGTTCGCATAAGGAGTCAACAAAGCAACACGTCAGGGAAAAGATGGTAAGGAGACCCAAAACCAAAACTTTGATTGTGCATTCAAAGAAGAAGGAAATAAAGGTGTACCACTACCAAGAGTTGCGTCGACCAATTACATTAGGAAAATATTTGCCAAATTGGTTTTACACCCAAGTTCACATGTGATGGCACAAAAGCTCTATGTTGTAATGTTGATGAGAAGGAAATGAAATATGCAACTTCATCATGTCCATCACTAAAAGATGCTCCAAAGCCGTCTCCTGAAGTAAAAAATCCATCATGTCCATCACCAAAAGATGCTCCAAAGCCATCTCCTGGTGTCAAATATGCATGTATGGCCAAAATCACATTCTCTGACGATGATCTTCTGTTTGGTGACACATTTCATAATCACCCTTTATTCGTGGTTGGTTTTGCACGTGAGAAAAGGGTGAATATAATCTTAGTCGATGGAGGATCTGGAATCAACATCCTTTCAATTTGCACAATGAAAGAACTTGGGATATCAAGAACAAATCTTACTGATAGTCGTTTGATGATCCAATGATTCAATCAAGGAGGACAAAGGTCCATAGGGACCGTCAAAATATACCTCACCATCGGAGAGTTGCAATCAAGCGTGTGGTTACATGTAATTTATGCAAAGAATTCATATAAAATTTTGCTTGGTCGGCCTTGGGTACATGAGAACAAAGTAATCTCATCTACCTACCACCAATGTTTGAAATATTATGAGGATGAAGTTGCAAAAAGGATTATTGCAGATGATAATCCATTCACTGAAGCTGAAGCACACTTCGCTGACGCGAAGTTTTACTTGAAGAAACATGCCACAAAAATGGATGACATTGCATCCAGAGATGTCGAACTCCTTGACAAGATGACTAAGGTAGCTGTCGATAAGGCAAAATTTGCAAACAAGGAAGATCCAAAGCTTGGTAATCCAAACAAGATGCCTAATGTGAATGGTGCCTTTTCAAGTAAAAAGGTGAAACCTATTCTTTGTTATATTCCAAAGGCAAAGGAGGACTCTCAAGCTACGAGAAAAGGCACTGGAAGGGTTGACCCTTCCTGTTAGGCGAATTGATATGATGAAGTCATCCACAAAATTATTTGGGAAGTCTGTAGCTTCTAAATCATTGCTTTACAGAAAATTTGTGGCCCCTAAGTCATCCCAATATGAAGAATCCCAATGAAGAGTACAAAAGAAGGTTTTTATCCTAATGCTTATAGACTACTAGCAAAGGTTGGATTTAATACTAACGAATTATCAAAATTGGGGAAGCTTCCGTCAGAACCTGCTATGAGGCAACAACGTGAAGGGGTGGGTTACAAATAACCTCCACCTATCCGCATCTCCATAAAAAGGGTAAGCAACAACTACATCACTACGAAAGATGAGTCTTCTAATTCTAACAAAAGTCATTCTGTCTTTGATCGACTTGGAAGCTCAACGAAGAGGATTTCCGTATTTGAGAGGTTAGGGCCATTAAGGATGAAAAACGAGGTTTGGAGAAATAGCAAGAGTATGCAAGCATCTGCTTTACCCAAAACTCAAAATGCTCCTAAAGACTTTCAAAGTCTAATCCTTTCTAGAATGAGGCGGTAGACAAACATTGTGGTCTCATGTGGAGAAGTACTAAAGGCAAAGTCGCATGTTGTGGTCTACACCAAGCAATGTGATGAAGATGAAGAAAGTGTTGGCTCTTCATATCATGTCACTACACAAGATTAAAGGCATATTTTTTCTCCAATTGAAATTGATGGAGAGTTGGAGAATGTTTCATGGTGTTACCGTATATCTTTCAACGATAGAGAACCTCAAAAAGATGAAGATGATAAAGATGCGCCACCCGAACTTGAAAAAGGAGTAAAAGTGATAGTTGATGCATTGAAAGAAATCAACCTTGGAACTGATGAAGATCCAAAACCCACTTATGTGAATGCTTCACTGGCAAGTGATGAGGAAAAGGCCTACGTTGACTTACTCAAAAAGTATAAGGATGTATTTTCTTGGAGTTACAAAGAAATGCCTGGATTAGACCCGAAGGTAGCAATCCATCATCTTGCTGTGAAAAATGGTGCACGTCCCATCAAGCAAGCTCAACGACATGTTAGGCATGAATTGGTTCCCGTGATCAAAACACAAGTTAACAAGCTTATTGAGGCTGGCTTTATCTGTGAAGTTAAGTACCCCACATGGGTTTCAAGTATTGTCCTTGTGAGGAAAGAGAATAGAAAAATTCGAGTTTGCGTTGACTTTAGGGATCTCAATAATGCATGTCCCAAAGATGAATTTCCACTTCCTATCCCTGAGCTTATGATTGATGCCACTACTGGGTATGAGGCGATGTCTTTTATGGATGGTTCATCCGGCTACAATCAAATCTGCATGTCACCAAAGGATGAATAGTTGACCGCATTCCACACTCCTAAGGGCATTTATTGTTACAAAGTAATACCTTTTGGTTTGAAGAACTCAGGAGCAACATGCCAAAGAGCTATGCAAAAAATCTTTGATAACGTTCTTCACAAAAATGTTGAATGTTACGTTGATGATTTAGTAATGAAATCAAGGAAAAGGTGTGATCACTTGCAAGAGTTGAGGATGATTTTTGATCTACTACGAAGGTACAACTTAGAATGAATCGTTTGAAATGTGTGTTTGGAGTTACCTCTGGAAAATTCCTTGGCTTCATTGTACGACATTGAGGAATAGAAATTTATCAAGTAAAAATAGATGCAATTATGAAGATGGTCGAGCCAAGAAACATCCATGAATTAAAGAGTCTGCAAGGGAAGCTAGCATATCTTAGGAGATTCATCTCGAATCTAGCAGGAAAGTGCCAACCATTCAGTCGTCTTATGAAAAAGGGCACTCTTTTCGAATGGGACCAACCTTGTAGTAATGCCTTTGAGAGCATCAAGTCTTACTTGACAAAACCACCAATTTTTGCAGCTCCTATTCCTTGAAAGTCATTGATACTTTACATATCAGCTCAAGAAAGATCAGTGGGAGATCTCTTATCCCAAGAGAATGGCGAAGGGAAAGAAAATTCCATTTATTACTTGAGTAGGATGATGACACCAAATGAGATGAAGTACTCGCCAATCGAAAAGCTATGTTTGGCCTTAGTCTTCTCAATTTAGAAGATGAAACACTACTTTCAAGCTCACATCGTCTGTTTTATTTCTAAAGAAAATCCCATCAAATTTGTGATGTTGAAACCTGTCCTCAATGATCGACTAGCGAAATGGTATCTCTAGTTTCAGCAATTTGAAATTGTGTATGTTCCTCAAAAGGCTGTGAAAGGGCAAGCATTGGCAGACTTCTTAGTAGACCACCCGATACCTGATGATTGGGAACTCACTGGTGAATTACTTGATGAAGATGCAATGGTTGTTAAAGTTCAACTACCTTGGAAAATGAAGTTTGATGGGGCCTCACATCGCGAAGGAGCCGGTGCTGTGGTGATATTTGTCACTTCTCGACAGAAGATCTTGTTGTATTCCTTCACCTTAACACAATGTTGCTCCAATAATGTTGCATAATATCAAGCCTTAATACTTGGGCTCGAAATAGTGGTTGATATGAAGCAATTGCAATTACAAGTTTTTGGAGACTCCAAATTAGTGATCAATCAATTGTTGGGTAGCTATGAAGTCAAAAAGCCAAAATTGCGTCTCTATCATGACTATGCACAAAAATTGATTAGATGGCTCGGAGATGTAACTCTTCAACATGTTCCAAGAAAGGAGAATAAGAAAGCTGATGCCTTAGCTACTTTGGCTTCAACTTTAACTTTGCTTGACCAAGCACAAATCACTATCTGCCAAAAATGGATAGTACCACCGGATGCGGATGAAGAAAGCAAGCTTGAACATCTTGTAGCTGTCTAACGAGCTGAGATAGTTTATTGGAGACATACTCTGATCGATTACTTGTGTTACAATATACTTCCAGAAGATCCAAAGAGAAAGACCGAAATTTGTCATCGTGCTCCTCGGTTTCTTTACTATAAAGATACTCTATATCGAAGATCATTCGAAGGAGTCCTCTTGCGTTGTTTGGGGGAGGAAGAAGCAAATCAAGCTATGCAAGAAGCACATTCTGGAGTTTTGGATCGCATCAATCTGAGCCAAAGTTACACTTTTATATAAAAAGAATGGGGTATTATTGGCCAACGATGGTAAAAGATTGTTTGGATTATGCTTGAAGATGTGAAGCATGTCAATTTCATACAAACTTTATGCATCAACCTCCTGATGTATTACATCCAACTGTTGCATCTTGGCTATTTGATGCTTGGGGGCTAGACGTGATTGGACCACTACCTAAATCTTCTGGTGGTCACTTGTACATCTTGGTTGCGACATATTACTTCTCAAAATGGGATGAGACTGTAGCCCTCAAAGAAGCAAAGAAGGAAAATGTTGCAAACTTCATTAGGGTGAATATCATCTATCATTTTGGCATTCCTAGTTATATACTATCAGATAATGGAAAGCCATTTGCCAATAAATTGATGGATAAGATCTGCGACCTTTTTGGCTTCAAGCAACGTAATTCTTCAATGTATTATGTTGCTGCAAATTGACTAGCTGAAGCATTTAACAAGACTTTGTGCAACTTTTTAAAGAAGGTTGTCTCCAAATCTAAACGAGATTGGCATAATAGAATGTAAGAAGCTCTTTGGACATACCGAAAGACTCATCGCACGCCGACTCAAGCAACTCCTTATTCTCTTGTTTTTGGAACTGAAGCAGTCCTTCCACTTCAACGACAAATACCGTCATTGAGGATTGCCATCCAAGATGGACTTATTGAAGAAGAAAATGCTTGTCTGCGCCTTGAAGAGTTAGAAGCTCTCGATGAGAAAAGGTTGGAAGCTCATCAAAGTCTTGAATGCTATAAAGCTCGTCTCTCTCGTGCTTTCAATAAAAAGGTTCGCCTAAGGTCCTTCCAAGTTGGTGATCAAGTCCTTGCAGTAAGAAGACCAATTATCATATCTCATAAATTGGGAAGCAAGTTCACCTCAAAATGGGATGGACCATACGTCATTCAAGAAGTTTATTCAAGCTGAGCTTACAAACTTGTGGATGCAGACGGCTTGCGGATTGGTCCCATCAATGGAAAATTCCTGAAGAAGTACTATCCTTGAAACAACATCATACTCCTGGCCCGCAAGAGTATAAATAGTGTACGGCTCCAAAAAAAATAAAATGTCCGCTAGGTTGAAAACCTCGAAAGAGGAGACCAAGGCAAAAGTTAGGACACAAAAAATAAATAAATTAAAAGTTCACTCTCTGAACTACGTAATGACTTGATCCTCTTCATTGAGGTACGTAGGCAGCTTAGAGTATTATTACTCTAGGTTCAGTCATAAGAATTAAAAAAAAAAAACATCGCCATGTGAATATCATGCTAATTCTTTCAAATGAAGAGTCAAGCACGCCAAATTTTGAGCTAACTTCAAACACAAATCTGTACTAATCCGTAAATCCCATGGACGTGTTTTTTTATACAAATTGAAGATCTCAAAGTTATCTTTCCAACAAAAAAAGAAGCTCATTATTCCGACGCTCCTACTCTCCGTTATGAATTTTCTTCCACATGTGCGCAAAGCTGAAGATTCAAGCACGCAGATTTTGAGCCAAATTCAAACACAAATCTGTACAAATCCGTAAATCCCATGGGCGCAATTTTTATATAGATTGAAGATCTCGAAGTTATCTTTCCAACAAAAAAATAAGCTCATTATTCCGACGCTCCTACTCCTCGTTATGAATTCTTCCACATGTGCACAAAGCTGAAGATTCAAGCACGCAGATTTTGAGCCAACTTCAAACACAAATTTGTACTAATCCGTAAATCCCATGGACGTGATTTTTATATAGATTGAAGTTATTGAAGTTATCTTTCCAACAAAAAAAGAAGCTCATTATTCCGACGCTCCTACTCCCCGTTATGAATTTTCTTCCACATGTGCACAAAGCTGAAGAACGCTGAAGATTCAAGCACGCAGATTTTGAGAAAACTTTAAATACAAATCTGTACTAATCCGTAAAGCCAACGGACGTGATTTTCATACAGATTGAAGTTCTCTAAGTGATCTTTCCAACAAAAAAATAAGCTCATTATTACGGCGCTCCTACTCCACGTTATGAATTTTCTTCCACATGTGCGCAAAGCTGAAAAGTTAACATTTTGTTGCAATCCTCATATGAATGCTAGCTTATGGAGTCCTTTTGCCAATAAAGAAAGGGGGCTCGTAGAAAGAAACAATCAAAATTCAAAGTTCAAGACGAGGAGTTCCTTATTGAAATATAAGTCACTATTTTATTGCTTAGAAAAAAAGAACCATTACACCATAATGAGCGAATTAACAAATCCTAAGCAAATAAATAAATAGATAAAAAATAATCTAACTACGGAAAAAGTTTAAAGCTTATGAATTCCTGGCGACTTTTCTCAACCGCCCCTTCTAGCTTGGTTAGTCTCTCAACTTCATCATCAGACATCACATTATTTGACTCAATGGTATAAATCTCGTCCTCCGTAATGGTGACATTCTTTGACTTTTGGACAACTTCTCTTGATACTTGTTAATGAGTGCGATGACTTTTATTTTCTTAGAAGTCAAGACTTTTAAGTCTTTCTCCACATCTGCTAGAGTTTCTTGAAGTTTCTCCATGGATCCATCCAACTTTTCATGTTCCAGCTTTGCACCATCGAGATGGCGTTGCGCATCAGAGAGGGCTTTTTCATGTGATTCTTTAGTCGTTTTTGATGATCTTAAAGTATCATACTCTGCGTACGACTTGAAGAAATTCTCGACAAGATCCTCCAAAGAAGAAACATAAATAATGTTTACCTTTCTAATCTCCTCAAGAGTTGAAGCGATACTTAACTCCAACTCTATAAAGCCATCTAAAGAACCTAAGGAAAATTGTGTAATCCATCCACACAATGCGCCCACATCTCAGAAACAAAAGTTGATTTGACGCGGTAAATGGTTTCTTATGGCTTAAAAGTAGGAGCACCAGGTTGCAATGGCCATGAAGAAGGTTTGGATGATTTCGTATGCGTAATCTGATTGACGACAACTTTAGTCGCACTAATACCATTTTGTTGGGAAATCTATTTGTCATCCGAAGAGGTAGAAGGTGACTTTCTTGGTGGAACTACTTCCAATGAAGGCATCACATCAATAATGGAAGAATGAAAGTCTTTTGCAGCCGTATGACTTCACGTATCAAGACACTACTTCCAGTTCAAGTGACAACGATCGCGTGTAGTAATATAACTCAACCAAGGGTTGGGATCGTTCCCACAGGGAGCGGTTAGTAGTCGAGAATCAAATAGAAAAGTAAAATCAAGTTCTAATCAATCTTAGCTATAAATATTAACGAATAAAAACATTAAATCTAAAGGTGACACAAATTTCAATTATCAATTGGGGGGGGGGGGGGTTGTATTCAACTAAGACACAAAAACAACAAAAATATAAAGAT
>JAJOOR010026742.1:0-13132 GCA_036250505.1 Solanum acaule
TAAAGTTTGAATTTAAATTTTCAAAGTTTTAAATTGTGAAATTTAAACTTTTATACTTTTAAAAGTTTGAAAGTTTGTATTTAAAACTTTAAAAGTATAAATTTTTAAGTGTAATATTCCTAATTTTTTAATTTTAATAAAAAAAAATAATTTATAACGGTTGGACCCGGTTTCCGGACTGGTCCGGTCCGGTCCGTTACCGGTCCGGGACGGGTACAGGTATTTTTTTCCGGTATTACCGGTTCCGGTTCCGGTTCGGTTCCGGCCCGTGGTGCCCGGTTCCGTTCCGGTTTCGGAACGTCCCGGTCCGGTAGTTCCGTTACCGGTTCCGTTGCCACCCTTACCTATGGAGTCAGTTGGCCCTCACAGCCAGAATGACCCATTCTCAATGTGAAACGATCCCTAGAGAAGGTAAACCCCCCATTTTATCGATTCTCATGTACTATATAGTCCACAAACTTTTTGGTGATCCAGAATTCCAACCTTATTTTTGCCAAAATTTTACATGGATGTCTGTTAAGACCTTACCTATGGAGCTAGTTGGCCCTCACGGCCAGAATGATCCATTTTCAAGGTCAAACGATCTGTAGAGAAGGTAAACCCTCCATTTTACCGATTTACGTGTGCTATAGTTCACAATTTTTTTTGGTGATCCGGAATTCCAACCTCATTTTTGCCAAAATAATACCTGGACGTCCGTTAAGACCTTAACTATGGAGCCATTTGGCCCTCACGGCCAGAATAACCCATTTTCAAGGTCAAACGATCCCTAGAGAAGGTAAACCCCCCATTTTACTAATTTTCGTGTGCTATAGTCCACGGATTTTTTGGTGATCCAGAATTCCGACTTCATTTTTGCCAAAATTATACCTGGACGTCCGTAAAGACCTTACCTATGGAGCCAGTTGGCCCGCACATCTAAAATGGCCCATTTTCAAGGTCAAAAGAGCCCTAGAGTTGGTAAACCCCCCATTTTACCAATTATCGTGTCCTATACTCCATAGTGTATTTGGTGATCAAGAATTCCAAACTCATTTTTGCTAAAATTTTACCTGATCATTCGTTAAGATCTTACCTATGGGTATAGTTAGACCTCACGGCAAAAACGATCCATTTTCAAGGTCAAACGAGCCCTAGAGAAGGTAAACCCCCCATTTTGCCTATTTTCGTGTGCAATAGGTCACCATCTTTTTTGGTGATAAAGAATTGCGATCTCATTTTAGCAAAAATTTTAACTGGACGTCCGTTAAGACCTTACCTATGGAGCCAGTTGGCCCACACGGCCAGAATGACCCATTTTCAAGGTCTAACGAGCCCTAGAGAAGGTAAACCCCCCATTTTACCGATTTTCATTTAACATAATTCACAGATTTTATAGTGATCCGAAATTCCGATCTCATTTTTGACAAAATTATACTTGGACGTCCGTTAAGACCTTATGTATGGAGCTAGTTGGCCCTCACGGCCAAAATGGCCCATTTTCAAGGTCAAACGAGCCCTAGAGCAGGTAAACCCCCCATTTTGCTGATTGTCGTGTGATATAAGTCACCATCTTTTTTGGTGATATAGAATTCCGACATCATTTTTGCCAAAGTTTTACCTGCACGTTCGTTAAGATCTTACATATGGAGTCAGTTGGCCCTCGCGGCCAGAATGGCCCATTTTCAAGGTCAAACAAGCCAAAGAGCAGCTAAATCCCCAATTTTTATCGATTTTCTTGTGCTATAGTACACGTATTTTTTGGTTATTCAGAATTCCGACCTCATTTTTGTCAAAATTATACTTGGACGTCCGTTAAGACCTTACCTATGGATCCAGTTAGCCCTCACGACCAGAATAACCCATTTTCAAGGTCAAACGATCCCTAGAGAAGGTAAACCCCTGATTTTAACGATTTTCGTTTGCTATAGTCCACGAATTTTTTGGTGATCCGGAATTCTGACCTCAGTTTTGCCAAAATTATACCTGGACGTCCGTTAAGACCTTACCTATGGAGCCAGTTGGCCCTCACATCCAAAATGGCCCATTTTCAAGGTCAAACGAGCCCTAGAGAAGGTAATTCCCCAATTTTACCAATTTTCATGTGCTATAGTCCACAAATTTTTTGGTGATTCGAAATTCTGACTTCATTTTTATCAAAATTTTACCTGGACAACCGTTAATACCTTACCTATGGGGACAGTTGGCCCTCACGGCAAAACGATCCATTTTCAAGGTCAAACGAGCCCAAGAGCAGGTAAACCCCCAATTTTACTGATATTCGTGTGCTATAGTCCATAGATTTTTTGGTGATCAAGAATTTCGAACTCATTTTTGCCAAAATTTTACCAGGAAGTTCGTTAAGACCTTTCCAATGGAGAAAGTTTACCCTCACGGCCAAATAAGCCCATTTTCAAGGTCAAACGCACCCTCGAGCAGGTAAAACCCCATTTTACCGATTTTTGTGTGTTATAGTCCACAGATTTTTTGGTAATCCGGAATTTCGACCTCATTTTTGCCAAAAGTTTACCTGGACGTTCGTTAAGACCTTATATATGGAGCCAGTTGGCCCTCATGGCCAAAATGGCCCATTTTCAAAGTCAAACACGCCCTAGAGTAGGTAAACCCCCCATTTTACCCACTTTCGTGTGCTATAGTCAATGGATTTTTTGGTCATCCGGAATTCCGACCTCATTTTTGCCAAAATTTTACTTGGACGTCCGTTAATACCTTACCTATGGGGACAGTTGACCCTCACGGCCAGAATGACCCATTTTCAAGGTCTAACGAGCCCTAGAGAAGGTAAACCCCCTATTATTCCGATTTTTGTGTAACATAGTCCATAGATTTTATAGTTATCCAGAATTTCGACCTTATTTTTACCAAAATTATACCTGGACGTCCGTTAAGACCTTATATATGGAGTCAGTTGGCCCTCACGACCAAAATGGCCCATTTTCAAGGTAAAACGAGCCCAAGTGCAGGTAAACCCCTTATTTTACCGATTTTCGTGTGCTATAGTCCACAGATTTTTTGGTTAATCAAAATTCCGACCTCATTTTTGCCAAAATTATACCTGGACGTCCGTTAAGACCTTATCTAAGGATCCAGTTGGCCCTCACGGCTAGAATAACCCATTTTCACGGTCAAACGATCCCTAGAAAAGGTGAAACCCCTATTTTTCTGATTTTCGTGTGCTATAGTCCACATATTTTTTAGTGATCCGGAATTCCAACCTCATTTTTGCCAAAATTATACCTGGACGTCCGTTATGACCTTACCTATGGAGCCAGTTGGCCCTCACGGCCAGAATGACCCATTTTCAAGGTCAAAGGATCCCTAGAGAAGGTAAGGCCCCCATCTTACCGATTTTCGTGTGCTATAGTCCACGTATTATTTGGTGATCCGAAATTCCGACCTTATTTTTGCCAAAATTTTACCTGGACGTCCGTTAAGACCTTACCTATGGAGACCGTTGGCCCTCACATCCAAAATGGCCCATTTTAAAGGTCAAACAAGCCCTAGAGCAGGTAAACCCCCCATTTTACCAATTTTTGTGTGCTATAGTCCACAAATTTTTTGGTGATCCAAAATTCCGACATCATTTTTGTTAAAATTTTACCTAGACGTCCGTTAAGACCTTACCTATGGGACAGTTGGCCCTCACGGCCAAAAGGATCCATTTTCAAGGTCAAACGAGCCCTATATGAGGTAAACCACCCATTTTACCGATTTTTGTGTGCTACAGTCCATAGATTTTTTGGTGATCAGGAATTCCAAATTCATTTTTGCCAAAATTTTACTTGGACGTTAGTTATGACCTTTCCTATGGAGACAGTTTGCCCTCACGGCCAAATAGGACTATTTTCAAGGTCAAACAAGCCCTTGAGAAGGTAAATCCCCATTTTACCGATATTCGTGTGCTATAGTCCACAGATTTTTTGGTGATCCAGAATTCCGACCTCATTTTTACCAAAATTTACATGGACGTCCATTTGGACCTTATATATGGATCCAGTTGGCCCTCATGGCCAAAAAGGCCCGTTTTCAAAGTCAAACAAGCCTTAGAGCAGGGAAACCCCCAATTTTACCCATTTTCGTGTGCTATAGTCCACGGAATTTTTTGGTGATCCGGAATTCTGACCTCATTTTTGCCAAAATATTACCTGGACATCCGTTAAGACCTTACCTATGGGGACAGTTGACCCTCACGGCCAGAATGGCCCATTTTCAAGGTCTAACGAACCCTAGAGCAGGTAAACCCCCCATTTTGCTGATTTTCGTTTGCTATATGTCACTATCATTTTTGGTGATCCAGAATTACTACCTCTTTTTTGCCAAAATTTTACCTGGACGTCCTTTAAGACCTTACCTATGGAGCCAGTTGGCCCTCACGGCTAGACTGACCCATTTTCAAGGTCAAACGAACTTAAGAGCGAGTAAACCCCCAATTTTACCAATTTTAGTGTGCTATAGTCCACTGATTTTTTGGTGATTCAGAATTCCGACCTCATTTATGCCAACATTATACCTAGACGTACGTTAAGACCTTAGCTATGGAGCCAGTAGGCCCTCACGGCCAAAATGGCCCATTTTCAAGGTCAAACGAGCCCTAGAGCAGGTAAACCCCCCTATTTTGCTAATTTTCGTGTGCTATTATAGGTCACCATCCTTTTTGGTGATCCAGAATTTCAACCTCATTTATGCCAAAGTTTTACCTGGACGTCCGTTAAGAGCATACCTATGGAGCCATTTGGCCCTCACGGCCAGAATGACCCATTTTCAAGGTCAAAAGATCCCTAGAGAAGGTAAACCCCCCATTTTACCGATTTTCGTGTGCTATAGTCGACGAATTTTCTTGTGATCCGGAATTCCGACCTTATTTTTGCAAAAATTATACATGGACGTCCGTTAAGACCTTACCTATGGAGCCAGTTATCCCTAACATCCAAAATGGACCATTTTCAAGGTCAAATGAGCCCAAGAGCAGATAAACCCCCCATTTTACCAATTTTCGTGTAACATAGTCCACAGATTTTATAATGATCCAGAATTTTGACCTTATTTTTGCCAAACTTTTACCTGGATTTCCGTCAAGACCTTATATATGGAGCCAGTTGGCCCTAATGGCCAAAATGGCCCATTTTCAAAGTCAAACGAGCCCTAGAGCAGGTAAACCCCCCATTTTACCCATATTCATGTGCTATAGTCATAGGATTTTTTGGTGATTCGGAATTTCGACCACATTTTCGCCAAAATTCTACCTGGACGTCTGTTAAGACCTACCTATGGGGACAGTTGGCCCTCAATGCCAGAATAGCCCATTTTCAAGGTCTAACAAGCCCTAGAGGAGGTAAACCCACCATTTTACCGATTTTCGTGTAACATAGTCCACATATTTTATAGTGGTCTGGAATTTCGAACTCATTTTTGCCAAAATTATACCTGGACGTCCGTTAAGACCTTGTATATAGAGCCTATTGGCCCTCACGGCAAAAATGGCCTATTTTCATGGTCGAACGAGCCCTAGAGCAGGTAAACCCCTATTTCACCAATTTTCGTGTGGTATAGTCCACATATTTTTTGGTGATCCGAAATTCCGTCTTCATTTTTACCAAAATTTTACCTGGACGTCCATTAAGATCTTACCTATGAGAACAGTTGGCCCTCACGGCCAAAACGATCCATTTTCAAGGTCAAACGAGCCTTAGAGCAGGTAACCCCCCATTTTGCCTATTTTTGTGTGCAATAGGTCACCATCTTTTTTGGTGATAAAGAATTCCAATCTCATTTTAGCCAAAATTTTAACTGGACATTCGTTAAGACCTTAACTATGGAGCGAGTTGGCCCTCACGGCCATAATGGCCCATTTTCAAGGTCTAACGAGCCCTAGAGAAGGTAAACAACCCATTTTACCAATTTTCATGTAACATAATTCACAGATTTTATAGTAATCCAGAATTCTGACCTCATTTTTGCAAAAATTATACTTGGACGTCCCTTAAGACCTTATATATGGAGCTAGTTGGCCCTCACGGCCAAAATGGCCCATTTTCAAGGTCAAACGAGCCCTAGAGCAGGTAAACCCCCCATTTTGCTGATTGTCGTGTGACATAGGTCACCATCTTTTTTGGTGATCCAGAATTCCAACATCATTTTTGCCAAAGTTTTACCTGGACGTTCGTTAAGACCTTACCTATGGAGTCAGTTGGCCCTCACGGCCAGAATGGCCCATTTTCGAGGTCAAACGAGCCAAAGAGCAGCTAAACCCCTCATTTTTATCGATTTTCTTGTGGTATAGTCCACGTATTTTTCGGTGATTTAGAATTCCGACCTTATTTTTGCAAAAATTATACCTGGACGTCCGTTACGACCTTACCTATGGATCTAGTTAGCCCTCACGGCCAGAATTACCCATTTTCAAGGTCAAACGATCCCTAGAGAAGGTAAACCCCCGATTTTACCGATTTTCGTTTGCTATAGTGCACGGATTTTTTGGTGATCCAGAATACCTACCTCATTTTTGCCAAAATTATACTTGGACGTCCGTTAAGACCTTACCTGTGGAGCCAGTTGGCCCTCACATCCAAAATAGCCCATTTTCAAGGTCAAACGAGCCCTAGAGAAGGTAAACCCCTCAATTTTACCAATTTTCATGTGCTATAGTCCATAGATTTTTTGGTGATGCGAAATTCCGACTTCATTTTTATCAAAATCTTACCTAGACGACCGTTAAGACCTTACCAATGAGGACAGTTGGCCCTCACGGCAAAACGATACATTTTCAAGGTCAAACGAGCTCTAGAGCAGATAAACGCCCAATTTTACCGATTTTCGTGTGCTATAGTCCATAGATTTTTTGGTGATCAACAATTCCGAACTCATTTTTGCCAAAATTTTACCTGGACGTTTGTTAAGACCTTTCCTATGGAGACAGTTTGCCCACACGGCCAAATAGGCCCATTTTCAAGGACAAACGCGCCCTAGAGCAGGTAAAACTCCAACTACCAATTTTCGTGTGTTATAGTCCACAGATTTTTTGGTAATCCGGAATTTCGACCTCATTATTGCCAAAAGTTTACCTAGACGTCCGTTAAGACCTTATATATGGAGCCAGTTGGCCCTCAGGGCCAAAATGACCCATTTTCAAAGTCAAACAAGCCCTAGAGTAGGTAAATCCCCCATTTTACCCATTTTCGTGTGCTATAATCAATGGATTTTTTGGTCATCCGGAATTTCGACCTCATTTTTGCCAAAATTTTACCTGGACGTCCGTTAATACCTTACCTATGGGGACAGTTTACGCTCACGGCCAGAATGGCCCATTTTCAAGGTCTAATGAGCCCTAGGGAAGGTAAACCCCCCATTTTACCGATTTTCGTGTAACATAGTCCACGCATTTTTTGGTGATCCGGAATTCTGACCTCATTTTTGCCAAAATTATACCTGGATGTCCGTTCAGACCTTACCTATCGAGCCAGTTTGCCCTGATGGCCAAAATGGAACATTTTCAAAGTCAAACGAGCCCTAGAGCAGGTAAACCCCTCATTTTACCAATTTTCATGTGCTATAGTCCACAGATTTTTTGGTGATTCAGAATTTCAACCTCATTTTTGCCCAAATTATACCTGGACGTCCGTTAAGACCTTATCTAAGGAGCCAGTTGTCCCTCACGCTAGAATGACCCATTTTCAAGGTCAAACGATCCCTAGAGAAGGTAAAACCCCTATTTTTCCGATTTTCGTGTGCTATAGTCCACGGATATTTTAGTGATCCGGAATTCCAACCTCATTTTTGCCAAAATTATACCTGGACGTCCGTTATGACCTTACCTATGGAGCCAGTTGGTCCTCACAGCCAAAATGACCTGTTTTCAAGGTGAAACGATCCCTAGAGAAGGTAAGTCCCACATTTTACCGATTTTTGTGTGCTATAGTCCACGTATTTTTTGGTGATCCGGAATTCCGCCCTCATTTTTGCCAAAATTTTACATGGACGTTCGTTTAGACCTTACCTATGGAGACAGTTGGCCCTCACATCCAAAATGGCCCATTTTAAAGGTCCAACGAGCCCTAGAGCAGGTAAACCCCCCATTTTACCAATTTTCTTGTATTATAGTCCATAGATTTTTTGGTGAACCGATATTCCAACCTTATTTTTGCTAGAATTTTACCTCGACGTCCGTTAGGACCTTACCTATGGGGACAGTTGGCCCTCACGGTCAAAAGGATCCATTTTCAAGGTCAAACGAGCCCTAGAACAAGTAAAACCCCATTTTGTCAATTTTCTTCTGCTATGGTCCACGAATTATTTGGTGATCCGGATTTCCGACCTCATTTTTGCCAAAATTTTTCTTGGACGTCCGTTAAGACCTTATAAATGGAGCCAGTTGGCCCTTATGTCCAAAATGGCCCATTTTCAAAGTCAAACAAGCCCTAGAGCAGGTAAACCCCCCATTTTACCCATATTCGTGTGCTATAGTCAAAGGATTTTTTGGTGATCCGGAATTCCGACCTCATTTTTACCAAAATTTTACCTAGACGTCCGTTAAGACCTTACCTATGAGGACAGTTGGCCCTCACAGCCAGAATGGCCCATATTCAAGGTCTAATGGTCCCTAAAGAAGCTAAACCCCCCATTATACCGATTTTTGTGTAACATAGTCCACATATTTTATAGTGATCCAGAATTTCGACCTCATTTTTGCAAATACTATACTTGGATGTCCGTTAAGACCTTATCTATGGTGCCAATTGGCCCTCTCGGCCAAAATGGCCCATTTTCAAAGTTAAACGAGCCCTAGAGCAGGTAAACCCCCCTATTTTGCCGATTTTCGTGTGTTATAGGTCACCATCTTTTTTGGTGATCCAGAATGTCGACCTCATTTTCGCAAAAAATTTACCTGGACGTCAGTTAAAACCTTACCTATGGATCCAGTTAACACTCACGGCCAGAATAACCCATTTTCATGGTTAAACGATCCCTAGAAAAGGTGAACCCCCATTTTACCGATTTTCATGTGCTATAGTCCACGGATTTTTTGGTGATTTGAAATTCCGACCTCATTTCCGCCAAACTTTTATCTGGACGTCCGTTAAGAACTTATATATGGAGCCAGTTGGCCCTCACGGCCAGAATGACACATTCTTAAGGTCAAACGATCCCTAGAGGAGGTAAACCCCCCTATTTTGCCAATTTTCATGTGCTATAGTACATGAATTTTTTGGTGATCAGAAATTCCAACCTTATTTTTGCCAAAATTATACCTGGACGCCTATTAAGACCTTACCTATAGAGCCATTTGGCCCTCACGGCCAAAATGACCCATTTTCAAGGTCAAACGATCCCTAGAGAAGGTAAACCCCCGATTTTACAAATTTTTGTGTGCTATAGTCCACGGATTTTTTGGTGATCCAGAATTTCGACCTCATTTTTGCCAAAATTTTACCTGGACGTCCGTTAAGACCTTACATATGGGATCAGTTGGCCCTCACGGCCAAAACGATTAATTTTCAAGGTCAAACGAGCCCTAGTGAACGTAAACCCCCATATTACCGATTTTCGTGTGCTATAGTCCATAGATTTTTTGGTGATCAAGAATTCCGAACTCATTTTTGCCAAAATTTTACCTGGACGTTCGTTAAGACTTTTCCTATGGAGGCAGTTTTCCCTCACGGCCACATAGGCCCATTTTACTGATTTTCGTGTGCTATAGTCCACAGATTTTTTGGTGATCCGAAATTTTGACCTCATTTTTGCCAAACTTTTACCTGGACGTCCGTTAAGACCTTACATATGGAGCCAGTTGGCCCTCATGGCCAAAATGGCCTATTTTCAAAGTTAAATGAGCCCTAGAGCAGGTAAAACCCCATTTTACCAATTTTTGTGTGCTATAGTCCACAGATTTTTTTGTTATTCGGAATTTCGACCTCATTTTTGCCAAAATCTTACCTGGACGTCCGTTAAGACCTTTTAAATGGAGCCAGTTGGCCCTCATGGACAAAATGGCCCATTTTCAAAGTCAAACGAGCCCTAGAGCAGGTCAACCCCCCATTTTACCCATTTTTGTGTGCTATAATCAAATGATTTTTTGGTGATCCAGAATTCTGACCTCATTTTTGCCAAAAATTTACCTGGACGTCCGTTAAGACTTTACCTATGGGACAGTTGGCCCTCACTGCCAGAATGACCCATTTTCAAGGTCTAACGAGCCCTAGAGAAGGTAAACCCCCCCTCTATTTTACCAATTTTCGTGTAACATAGTCCACAAATTTTATAGTGATCCAGAATTTTGACCTCATTTTTGCCAAAATTATATCTGGACGTCTGTTAAGACCTTATATATGGAACCAGTTGGTCCTCTCGGCCAAAATGGCCCATTTTCAAGGTCAAACAAGATCTAGAGCAGGTTAAACCCCTATTTTACCGATTTTCGTGTGCTATAGTCCACAGAAATTTTGGTGATCCAGAATTTCGACCTCATTTTTTGCCAAACTTGTACCTGGATGTCCGTTAAGACCTTACCTATGGGGACAGTTTGCCCTCATGGCCAAAATGATCCATTTCCAAGGTAAACCGAGCCCTAGAGCAGATAAACACCAATTTTGCTGAATTTCGTGTGCTATAGGTCACCATCTTTTTTGGTGATAAAGAATTCCGACACTATTTTTGTCAAAATTATACCTGAACGTTCGTTAAGACCTTACCTATGGGGACAGTTGGACCTCACAGCCAAAACGATCCATTTTCAACGTCAAACGAGCCCTAGAGCAGGTAAACCCCCTATTTTGCCAATTTTCGTGTGCAATAGGTCACCATCTTTTTTGGTGATAAAGAATTCCAATCTCATTTTTGCCAAAATTTTAACTGGACGTCCATTAAGACCTTACCTATGGAGCTAGTTGGCCCTCACGGCCAGAATGGCCCATTTTCAAGGTCTAACGATCCCGAGAGAAGGTAAACCCTCAATTTTACCAATTTTCGTGTAACTTAGTCCACATATTTTACAGTGATCCAAAACTCCGACCTTATTTTTGCCAAAATTATACCCTGACGTCCATTAAGACCTTATATATAGAGCTAGTTGGCCCTCACGGCCAAAATGACACATTTTCAAGGTCAAACGAGCCCTAGAGCAGGTAAACCCCCCATTTTGCCGATTTTCATGCGCTATATGTCACCATCTTTTTTGGTGATCCAGAATTCCGACCTCATTTTTGCCAAAATCTTACCTGGACGTCCGTTAAGACCTTACCTATGGAGCCAGTTGGCCCTCACGGCCAGAATGTCCCATTTTCAAGGTCAAAAAAGCCCAAGAGCAGGTAAACCCCTTATTTTACCGATTTTCGTGTGCTGTAGTCCACAGATTTTTTGGTGATTCAGAATTCTGACCTCATTTTTGCAAAAATTATACATGGACGTCCATTAAGACCTTATCTATGGAACCAGTTGGCCCTCACGGCCAAAATATCCCATTTTCAAGGTCAAACGTCCCCTAGAGCAAGTAAGCCCCTTATTTTGCCGATTTTCGTGTGCTATAGGTCACCATCTTTTTTGGTGATCCAATATTACGACCTCATTTTTGCCAAAGTTTTTCCTGGACGTCCGTTAAGACCTTACCTATGGAGCCAATAAGTCCTCACGGCCAGAATAACCCATTTTCAAGGTCAAACAATCCCAAGAGAGGTAAACCCCCTATTTTACCAATTATAGTGTAACATAGTACACATATTTTATAGTGATCCAGAATTCCGACCTCATATTTGCCAAATATATACTTGGACGTCCGTTAAGACCTTATAAATTGAGTCGGTTGGCCCTCAATGCCAAAATGTCTCATTTTCAAGTTCAAACGAGCCCTAGAGCTGGTAAACCCCCCATTTTGCCGATTTTCGTGTGATATAGGTCACCAACTTTTTTGGTGATCCAGAATTCCGATATCGTTTTTGCCAAAGTTTTACCTAGACGTCCGTTATTACCTTACCTAAGGAGCCAATTGGCCCTCACGACCAGAATGTCCCATTTTCAAGCTCAAAGGAGCCCAAGTGCAGGTAAACCCCCCATTTTACCGATTTTCGTCTGCTATAGTCCATGTATTTTTTGGTGATTCGGAATTCCGACATTATTTTTGCAAAAATTATACCTCGACGTCCGTTAAGACGTTATCTATGGAGCCAGTTGGCCCTCACGGCGAAAATGGCCCATTTTCAAGGTCAAACGAGCCCTAGAGAAGGTAAACCCCCTATTTTGCCGATTTTCGTGTGCTATAGGTCACCATCTTTTTTGGTGATCCAGAATTCCGACCTCATTTTTGCCAAAATTTTACCTTGACGTCCGTTAAGACCTTACCTATGGAGCCAGTTGGCCCTAACGGCCAGAATGACCCATTCTCAAGGTCAAACGATCCCTAGAGAAGGTAAACCCCTTATTTTACCAATTTTTATGTTCTATAGTCTACGGATTTTTTGGTGATCCGGAATTCCGACCTCATTTTTGCCAAAATTTTACCTGGACGTTCGTTAAGAGCTTACTTATGGGGACAGTTGGCCCTCACGGGCAAAACGATCCATTTTCAAGGT
Source organism: Solanum acaule (assembly GCA_036250505.1). Taxonomy (NCBI): domain Eukaryota; kingdom Viridiplantae; phylum Streptophyta; class Magnoliopsida; order Solanales; family Solanaceae; genus Solanum; species Solanum acaule. Next base: position 12,558 of record JAJOOR010026742.1, read on the forward strand.
CAAAGGATCCCTAGAGCAGGTTATCCCCCCCATTTTACCTATATTCGTGTCCTATAGCCAAAGGATTTTTTGGTGATCCGGAATTCTGACCTCATTTTTGCCAAAATTTTACCTGAACTTCCGTTAAGACCTTACCTATGAGGAAAGTTGGCCCTCATAGCCAGAATGTCCCATTTTCAAGGTCTAAAGAGCCCTAGAGAAGGTAAACCCCCCATGTTACCGATTTTCATGTCACATAGTCGACAGATCTTATAGTGATCTAGAATTTCGACCTCATTTTTGCCAAAATTATACCTGGACGTCCGTTAAGACCTTATATATGGAGCCAGTTGGCCCTCATGGCCAAAATGGCCCATTTTCAAGGTCAAACGAGCCCTATAGCAGGTAAACCCCCATTTTGCTGATATTCGTGTGATATAGGTCACCATCTTATTTGGTCGAAATTTAAAAAAATGAATATTCCGACATAAAATAAAAACCGACCTCGAGAGGTCAGTAAATACCGACCTCCAGAGGTCGGTATTGAATAGCGACCAAGCTTTTTCCGACCTAAGCTGGGATGTCGGTTTTAGGTC
>JAJOOR010026743.1:0-24772 GCA_036250505.1 Solanum acaule
GGGATTGGTCCCGAATTTTGTACTCTAAAGTATTAGATGGTTTTGAGACATCATGTATAAAGTCTAGAAATTCTTCCGCTTGCTATTGTTTTTTTTTAATGAAATGTTTTCTTGGTAAAGAAAGTTTTTAATTCCTTATGGTTTTAGTGTCTATGCGATGAATGAATGCTAAGAGGCTTATATTATACCTCTTTGAGGTCGAGTACGCCGGTTACGACTAGGGGGTGATCCCGGGTCGTGACAATTAGCACCAACCGCATTCACGACCTTATAACCACCGCTGATGACATGTTTTGTCAGCAAGTCCATTTGGGTCATCATCTTGGCCATATTTTCATCGCGCTCTTTGTTCTTTTCCATTTGCTCTTTAGTCAACCCAATATTTAGAGGAGAAACTTGATCTCCCTTGTATGCCATGCCCGATTAATCTTGGTCATCTCATCAAGCAAAGAAGTTGATCTCATAATTCCACCCCTAATAAGTTGATCAACAACACCTTTGTTGACAGTGTCGAGACTTTGGTAGAAATATTGCAAGAGCACATTATCTGGCAATCCATGAGTAGGACCATTTAGAAGTAGTTTTTGAAATCTCATCTACGTCTCTTGAATATGTTCACCATCAATCCTCTTGATATTTTGAATATTATCCCTCAACTTTACTATCTTCGAGGGAGAAAAGAATCTTTCATAAACACTTCTGTGAGCTCCTCCCAAGAAGTGACAGAGTCACTTGGAAACTCAACCAACCACTTTGTTGTTTCCCCTACTATAGAGAAGGGAAACAAACGGAGCCAAATCGACTCTTGAGAGATGTTCTTGAAAGAAAATGGTCCACACACATCCACAAAATTCTGGATGTGATCATGAAGGTCCTCATGAGAAAGTCCCCCAAAAAAACCTTTCATTTGGAGTAGCTGAAGCATAGTCCCGGTCACATGGAAAATAGTGTTTCCCCAAGTTGGGGGCAAACGAATAGCACCGACACTTCCCAATTTCTCCGCATTGACATCATTCAAGTCTACGATATCATCATTATGTCAAAGTTGACTCGCATTGATCCCGTTAAAACTCATTTCTTCACCTATTGAGAGCAATCAAGATACAACACTTATTAGAAAATTATACTACAACCAAATTAGTTCACAAAAACACTTCAATAAAAAAATTCTAAACAACACTCCCCAGCAGAGGCGCCATTTTTGGATAACGCTTAACTACACCATTTATAATTGAAAGTGTAGGTGGTTGCTAAAGAGTATAAACCCAACGATGAGTTGGGGTCGATCCCACAAGGAGTGATACGGTAAAGAATTCAAGTACAAAGTGTAGAATTACTCTAATCTCTTGTAGAAGTAAAGGGATACACGACATAAAATAAATCAACGAGTTTTAATAAATATAAATATTAAGCGAGTTTGGTAACTAATTGTTAACAGAAACAAGTAAGGCAGAATTTGAACAAGTATAAAGAGGGACTTAGGGTGTGTGAATTATTGACCACTAATTTCGCTTAATGGGTAATTATCAATTGCTTTAAGTTGTTGCATCTCAATGGGTAGGATGGGTTCTGAAAATAAGAGCTATCTCTCAATCAACTATCATGTTTTGAGTGAGTTCTCACGAACCTCAACAAGCTTCGCAATACAAAACAACTCAATTTCTTAACTTAACCCACTTTTTCAAGTTGGGTTGTAAAGACATAAGCCAATACAATTGTCAATCATTTACTCTACTATATGCATATTTTGCAAGCAAGCATCGAGAGCTAGACTAGAACTAAATTTCCATATTTAGTTCATAGATTAAAAACATGAATAAATGATTGAACCCATTTTAAAACAACATTAAATATAGCAATCAAAAATACCCATAGGCTAATCTATGTATGAAATTACATGATCACACCCAAAAGGAAATGGGGTTTTGCCTAACATAGCAAAAAACAAGAAATCGTTACCAAAATAATGATCCATCGAATTGACAAAATCTCCAAAGCTTAAATGCGGAAAGTAAAATTTGAAACTCAAACCTCAATAATCTAAGCTCGATAATTCAAAATAATGTAAAGTATGTAAAATTCTCTCCAAAACTGTGTTGGATCCATTTTCTCTCTCTCCAAAAATCAATTTATACATTTCCAAAAATTTCCCAAAGTTTCAGTACGCAGGCTCACTCGGTGAAGTTTGTCGGGCTCGCCTATGGTTTTGACGATCCACCAACAAGTTTCTTCTCTAACCAATTTGGTATGACTTCTGCACCCAACTGTTCTGTAAACTTAGGTGAGGTGGGTTGAGCTTGTTGTTCCATTCAGCACATCGCTGAACTGCTTATTCAATCGCCAAGTTGGCTTTGTTCCTGAGCTAATTCCCTGGATCATTTGGCGAGCTAGGATCCCACTCGATGAATCTCCGAGTTACTTTTGCGAGCTCCAACTTTCCTTTTCTTAAGCTTTTTTATTCGTCAAAACTTACACTTCAGTTGAGAAGTACAAATAGTCGAAGCCAATTTATAGAACTCAACGTGAGTTAAGGTCGATCCCACAGAGAATTTACTTACATAAATAGTTTCACTATCGCGTTTATTCAAATGTTGTTATTATTTCCTAAAGAAAATGATTGTGTAATGTACAATGGATTTAGTTTTAATGTTCAAGTACTCAATATTGTTATAATATCCAAATTAACACAAGTAACAGGGTTTTATTCAAGGTTGTGATGATAAATGAATGAAACCAGGGTTGTGTTTTCTATGACGTTACATCTAGTGTTGATTCGTGAACAAGCTTTGGGTGATTGTTTCTTTGCAAACTATCAACGAGTTAAATATATCTAACACCTCTCAGTCTTGTTAGATAACTCTCACTCAAATCCTCTCGGTCTTTGAGTGTTATCAGATTTTACCCTCACATATTTTGGTGTCAAAATTCTCTTCTCTCAAACTCGATTTTTCACTCCAAACCAACAAACTAACTCCACTTTTTCTTAACCACCAATTTTCTCTCAAACAATTGATAGATACAAGCAAGTTCTAATTTGTGCACTCATTCGAAAGAATGAATAAAAAAAGTACGAATTATAGTTTGCAATTAAGAATAACACTCTACTCGTTCTATGAATCTACCCTTTGATTACTGTCATAGTTCCCACAACCCTAGTTGTGGTGTTTAGCCACTCATGCTTTCAATTAAATACGCAAGACTAAGTATTGAATTCATTAAAAGAGATTACTTACGAAGATTGCAAATCCAAAGAAAACTTGATATTCAAAACCAAATCAAACTTCAAGTCTCGATCCAATGTTAATCGATAAAACCAAAAGTATCTAATAATAGGAAAGTAGTCTCTCATTCCAGATATGATGAGATAATTCAAAAATACTACCTAATTAATTCAAATAGTCTATCTAAAAAGAGTCCTACTCTAAGTAGGACTGAAATGTCGGGACCTGTCACAGACAGTAAGATGATTCGTCAAGAGCTTCACGACCCGTGAGGCTGTCTGTGGTCCTTACTTAGCTATACTAAAACATAGTTCACCAAAGCCTCTATACTGGAATCTTTCACGAACTTGAGGACGGACTGTGAAAGAGACTACGGTCCGCCATAGTCTCTGTGGTCCTTACTTGACAAAACTCAACTTGCCCTGCTGACACTACTCCCTCTTCGAGACCTTCATCACATTTTGTAAAGAGGACCACGGCCCGTCTAGGGATCCGTGGTCTTCACTTAGAATTTGGTAATCGGCATCAAGATTTCCATACCCACTGCTTCATCACCATAGGCATCATGATGGCTCAGCATGAGGACAACGGTCTGTCGTGGACTCCATGGTGGTTCCTTCTATGCATTCGTTTCACAACTCTTTTCCCACTTTCCTATGCAAGTGCAACCCTGCCTAAATATTCAACAGACACATCAAATCTTACATAAATACACTTTAGTTATTGCGATATGCCTTAATTTTGAGCATCAATTTTGCCAAGATATCACGGCACAACAACTTCCTCAACTTAGAGCCATTGCTTTTCCTAAAGTGATGGAAAGAAAACATTTGACGCTCAAACACCCAAAAACATCTTACTATTATGCAGCAGCTATCTCAACCACAATTTGTATCCAAAACCATCTATCTAACATGTAAGGATTAATGTATGACATCCTATTATTCACAATCAACCATGCTTATGATCGTATACATTACCAGCCAACACAATTTTACTATCAAATGTAAACATAGTGTCCTCACATATGATAATTAGGACTAATTTCTACGCTCACGCTCTCAAAGAACTTCTAACCCTAGAAACAAAAATACCATATGCTTACCCTTGTTTTCTACACTCTATCTATCAAACAATTGGAATAGGATCACTGTAGGAAGTTCTTAGGCTTGTAATATAGGCTTGGGCTAGGGAATGTAATTTTTAGTTTCATTCACACACAACTTTATATGAGCAATTCCCTCATTTTTCATTCAGTACATCCCATCAGCCACACCTTTTTTCTTTTTCTTTTCCCTTCTTTTTATGCACATTTCTCCTTAGCAAGCGAGTATTTAGATTTTGTGCTTTAAAGCTGACTGAGTGAACCTTTTTTTTATACTTTTCCTTTCTGTTCGGGGTGTAATCACCCTTAACTTAGGCTTTTAGCCTGAGTAATGGCATCGTATCTTCAGAGAACCAAGAATATGATATCAAATGGGTAAGAACAAAATTAGTTTCAAGGCTCAAATAGAGCTCAAGGGTCATGCTTTTCATTTTGTGGTTTATTTTTTTCTTTAAGTGGGCTTAGAAAAAATGGCCTACTGATCACTTCCTATCCAGTTATTCTCAAATTCTAGCAACACTACTCAGGCAAGTTCTAGTTACTGCACCTACTGTTAGACTTCATGAAAACCTCACATGCAGATGACACATGTCTACATTTTCCAGTTTCTTAGTTAACTAATTTATGTTTCAAGCTAGCAATGTTCAACACGTGAGTATCTAGGATGTCATATAAAGAGCCTAATAGTCAAACTTTCAGGTTGACATATTTGTTAGTATTTCAAACACAACACGAGCTCAGACTGCTCCTACTAGCAATTGTTCACAACTCAAAACACATAGAAATTTCACACAAAAAGAGCCAACCTCTATGCATTATAACATCTAATGGTAGGTGTTGACACCCAAAATTTTGGACCTCCACAATATAAATTAATCATTTCGAGCTTCTTCAATTTCAAACGATTTAAAATAATTAGTTTTACAAAATTTCCAAAAAAAAAATAATCATAATAATATAGTTTGTAAGTTATTTTAAAAAGTTTTGTCACATTTTATAATTTTTAGATAATATATATGTTTTACATAATTATATATATAATTAGTATATTTTATGATTATTTGAAAATCGTCTCAAAAAGATGTTGTTTTATCTAAATATTTGGTTAATTAGTTTAATTATATAATAGTTAATATTTTAAATTATTTAGTTTATATTTGAGTTAACTATTTTATTTTATTTTTTTAAAATTAAGAAGCTCGTTAATTAATTTTTTATAATTCATCCCATTTAGATTTTATTCGAAGTCGCAAATTAAATTCAATTTGGCAAGACCTTTATTTACGATTTTTAGCCATTTCCTTTCACATCCTTCTAAACCTTTTAAGAAACACCAATATTGGGCCTTCTTGTCTCATTTATTTCAGCAACCAAATGGCCCATTATAACAAAACATCAAAAACCAGCCCAACACCTCAACAACATTCCAATTTTTAACAACCCACTCCAATAACCATTTCCCAGCCGATCCCAATCTATTTCCCCGTCCCGACCCATTTTTCCCTTCACAAAAGGAACCCAGAAACGTCAACAACAGCTTCCAAAGATCAACAATACACAGCAATACATCGCATACCAGACGCAACACCCAGACGACCCCTGTACACGCCTCGTCTCCTTCACGCGAGAGCAAGGTCACGAAACCAGCAGCTTTCCATGTCTTCCTCCTCTGCCAGAGCAGCTCGAACAGCTTTGCACCTGCCACAGCCACCTGAAATTTTGTCCTTGCTCTATGATTTTCGGCTTTTGCTCACATGGATAGGCGCCACGTCGAGCTCCAAGGACAAATAATCAATGGAAGTCGCTCGCATCGACTCTACTTTTGATTTTATTTTGGCTAAAAATCTGGATTTCTAGTACAACAACAGCTTTTCTCGTCCTTGGAAAGAAAAAAAATTGAATTTGGAATAGGTTGGGGGATTTCAATTTTACCCCTGTTCCTATCCGAAAATTCTTCATCCCCCCCCCCCTAAATCTACCCTAATTCCCTTCTATATAACCCCTCTTTAGTCATTGTTAGGGGTTGGAGATTTTTTGGGTAAAATACAGAGAATAGTTTTCAGCAAAAAAATAATTTAGATATACTCGAAATACTTTCCGGGATAGAGAACTTGCTCAGATTTCTGTTTAAGTTCCCTGTTCGTTGTTCGTGTTCCAGTTCTCGCGGTGGTAAATTCGTCCTTAGCTTGCTTGTCTTCGGTTCATTTTCCCCAAAAAAGTAATACTCCGTTTCTAAGTTTGGTTTCTTTCATCATTAACTAATAGTTGCATAGTTCCATGGTTTGACGTTGTAATGTTCCTGTTAAACTGAATTGAGGAGTGTTTACTTTTTTATCGTTGAGAGTTATTCGAATGTTAGGGTTTTGAGAACATCTTGACTTGGCGTCGGCTTTAATCAGTGTTGTAACTCATTCATGATTCAAAATGTTGTTGTTTTGTTTGTCTGAAGTTCGGATGGTCCCGTCTGATATTGAGTTATTTGCTCCATGTTAAGGTGTTTTTTCCCGCTGATATCTTTTATGGTTGGCTTTGAGTCATATTTCAATCTGAAAGTTTTGAATAGAGTTAACTTGTTTTCTGAATCTGATATGTGAGGGGGTTTCCTCGTTTCTTTTAAGCTAGCAATTCATGTGAATAGAACAGTTTACTGTCCCATCTCCCTTTTATGGTGTCTGCTATTTCCATATTCAAAACTGAGTATCTTAGCCCATCTGTTAGTCAATTGCGTCTCTAAAATCCTGCTTATGATAATATCAGTCGTGTATTCTTTATTATCTTTCATGCGGGTTAGCTTTTGATGAGTTTGTTTAAGGTAAAGTGAGTGAAAACTGATGTCGATAAGCCGTTTATTTCAAGCTACCCGAATTTGATTTTGTTTGTGGTTCTTGTTTCTCGCTAAAAAAAGTTCCTCCTGCTCCGGTAAGGTTCCGTTCGTGTAGTTTAGTCTCTTCACATGTGAATCATGCTAAGACGGATTTCTTAACAGTTGTCCCTAAGTTAGTTTCGATTCAAAATATTTGGCTATCTCTTTCTTCCTTTCCCTGTTGTTTGAGGGCTCTTATTTTTGTCTTTCCTACACAAATTTTTATCATCTCTTGCTTGATAATTTTTCTTGAATGAATTATTGGTTGCAATTGAGTTACTAAAAATTTTAAGCCTCTTGCCATTTCTCTTCCTCCCTAATTTACTAGCCTATTTTGAGTTGCAAATTATTGCCTACTCTTTAGTTGATTATATATTTTGCCTTGTTTTCTCTAAAATTGATGTGTAGCCTTATTGTTTGATTAAGTGTTCTAGGATCAGAATGAGGCATTAGTATGTTCCGTCCTAATTAGTCCGGGTTGATTCATATTGTGTGATATTTTAAATTTGAATAAATAAATTGCTCTCAATATCTATTTTTGTGCATTTTGATACTACCATATGTTAGTCTTATTCTTGTCCTCATGGCATATTGACAACATAAAAAAATGTTTATTGATGTTTTTCTATGGCAGTAGCTTGCTAGCTTGTTCTAGTGTTACTATTTAATGAAAACTTTCAGTATTTCGATTAAAGGTTGTCGACTTAGTTATCATTTTAAAAACTAATGGCATGCATTTATTATCTCTTACTTATTCGGTTGTTTAGTCATTTGGATGTGACTATCTCTTTTCACTATTTATAAGTATGTTATCAAGCTGTCAGACTGATATGTTTAGCGTCTCTCTTGTTCACTTCTTCAAATTTTGCTGTTTTCTAGTATACCTCTTTATGATCTCCTTTATAGGATTATTTGTTAGGTTTCTCGAGTCAAGGTGTATATATTTTATAATTTGACACTTTTTTTTCTATTTATATTAGACTATGTATTAATCCTTTGCCCTTTTCTTTCGTTGCATGTGAAATTTGTCCGAGTTCACTATGAACTCATCCTCCTCTACATTTCGAGAGAGCCATAAAGGCTCTAAATTCCCTCTATCGAGTCAGCCAACAAGAAAATCTGAAGAACAGGTCCCTCAAAAATTGACGAACAAAAATTGGAGTCGATACATCAAGAGTATACAACAATATACACTAAGAATATATGTTGTGTATTGAGACAGAACGGGGCCCAAAAGCCTATCTCTTTACCGTAAGTTGTATTTTGTTATTTTGGGCCTAAACCCTTGTCATTTTAATTGTTATTATTGTGTTAGTTTAGGATAGGTGGAAGAATTAGGCCGAAGACCCAAATATAAAATATTTATATTCTGTTAGAATATGACATGTATAAATGACTTTAATGTGCCCAAGGCCCAAAACTGAAATTAGGCCCAAGTACTGGCCCAGGCGGACAGGAAAACCAGACTTGGGCCTAAGTCTCTCTCTTTGTTTTATTTTGTTTGTTTATTTGTTAATAATTGTTATTGATTTTAACGTTTCAAAAATTCAAACCCCCAAAAGACACCCATTTTCAATTAACTACTTAACTAAATTATTCATAATTTACTTGACTTAAAAGATAATTTTGCTAAAGATCCTACTTAGGTAATATCCCAACTTTCCCCATTTTCCCCTTTTAGAATGACCTCAACTATAAAAATGGCTCATTCTTTCAATTCGAGCTAAGTCAAATTATTTTTTAGCCAAATAGTTAATTGTCAGATAACTGCGTGTTAGTGGGCATTTCGGGTGCTTTCAAACCTTTTCCGAAATGCTAATATGAACCTCGAACCCCCTTAAAATATTTTCATTAGATTTGCTATTTTAATATTTTGAAAAATATAGTTTTCTTAATTTTATTTCAAAAATTAAGTGGCAACTCTTAAAACCAGTCTAACTTTATTTTTAAATAAAATAGAATGGTGACTCTGCTGGGGACTTGAATGGTTCTAACCTTAAAATTAATTTATTTGGCTATGTGTTTTAATTGTTTACTTGTTTAATTTATAATATATATAAAATTGTGACATTCATGGCATCCGATTCCGCCAAATGGTAAATAGATTGCATTACGAAAATGTGGTTACGTGACTTACTACGATTGTTTTTCAGAAAAACACAAGTTGAATTCGTTTGAAGTAATAAACAAATAGTTGGCATGTGATCATCCAACGTCGTTTATTAGACTTCAACCCGTCATTTGTCCAACTCGGGTAACCGTCATTTCTAAACCAATTCTAGTCAACCTAGAGTAGAGCGTAACCAAATCCAAATCTAAGCATTAGCCTAAGACGGCTTAATACCCAAGGCGTATTAAGTCCATTAGTAAAACCGCCAAAAATCATGTCCAAGGTCCACGACCTAACGACATATCATATTACTTGGCATTTGAAAGATATATGGGTGGAAACCTGATTGTTTCCTATTTGGGGGGAAACCTTAATCGGGTTCTCTTTTGTAAGTATGGTAGTGGAATCCCCAGCTTTGCTCAAGTTATGGTACAACGAACTTAACGTATTTCACAAAAGGGACCTCAATAAATATGTAGGGGGTCTAACAGAGCTCATCAACATGGTTGGTTGGCCCGAACTGATTGAAATCCTCACTGGCTATTGGGATAATGAGAGAATGGTGTTCCAATTCGGAACTTTGGAAATCACCTCGATAATTAAGGAAATTTTGGATTGCATAGACATGGTGGGTACAGGGCTTGAAAGAAGAGTAAGAAAACAGGAAAACATCCTAATCCTTAACAAGCCTACTGTCGATGATATTATAAATTTGCTTGGATTAAGAAAGGATTATGCCCACTGGGACGAAGGTTCTAGCGTTGCTTTTAGGGATCTCTACGTTAGATTTGGGCATGCAAGTTTTTATGTGAACTACAACCAAGAGTTCAGGGTTACTTTCAGAGAATGGGACGGGATCAGACCCTTAACATTCACTATCGCGTTGTGGGCACTATGGTTTTTCCACACGACCCGAGCCTTAGTATCAACACTCAAATATTTATGCTTACACACACTCTGTTCCACGGGTATGAGAACCAAAAGAAGGTGAAATATTATTCCATCGCGCCAGTCATCTTATCCGATATGTATCATGCGTTGGGTAGGTTTAAGGAAGGAAATCGTTACTTTCAGGGTTGTAATCTCTTCCTCCAATGGTGGATAATGAGTCACTTGGTGAATAGACACGGGACGCAACAACTACATACCCTCGATGAACATAATGCTCTTAAGAATTTGAATGACATGCTATTCTGGGCAGATTTAGAAAATAGGAGAACTAGAGAAAGATGGGCTCAGATTTTCTCCGAGCTAAAAGAAGAAGATATTCAGTGGATGTTTGACCACTTCATCTCAAAAGATGTCATAGTACCGGGTGACAGACAACTCGTACTTCTTCTATCGGGTATTCGGGGTATACACCCTTATGCACCCATCTAGGTCCTGAGGCAGTTCGGGAGAAGACAAACTACACCTCCAAACACATACTACCGTATCTATGTGTTCGACATCGGGGATGATAGAGTGCCTGAGGCTTCAGAGATGCTGAGAGAATGGAAAAAATTAGTGCGAATGAAAGAAGGCACCATCGCCATGGACCGATTTAATACGATGAAACTTACAAAGGTTGGGTAAGAGGCAATTTGCAAGGCATCTCCTTCCCGGTTTCGAAAGTCTACCGCAGTGTGGAGGACAAAGAGTCCAAGTCTTTGATAGAGTTAAGAGAGGATAAAAAGGAAGCTCAGGATATGCATAGTGAACTCCTCTGGAAACAAGAGGCCCTAAAGGGTGTAACTCAAGAATTAGAAAGATTAAGGGGCGATTTGGGAGAGATGAACACATGGATTGAAGATAAGAAAGGAGAAGTGTGATTTAAAGATTGGGAAGAGAAGGGGCATCGGCTCGATGGATACCTGTTGATGATCTAGCACAGTCTTCAAGACCACATGGGACAGAATAAAAGAAGCAGAACAGAAGCGGGGCCCTCAGGGACCCCTTAGTGGATTCCACCATTGTGTGGGTTTTTCTATGTGTATTTGTTGTTATTTGCCCCTGCGTGGGCTTGCCTTTCTTTTATTTTGGTACTCCTTTCAAATGACCCCTGCGTGGGCTTGCCTTTCTTGTATTTTGGTACTCCTTTCAAATGTCCCCTGCGTGGGCCTTTCCTTTTGTATTTCTCGTTTATTCCCTAGTGCTTATTTTCTCTTTTTTTAACATTATTTTATGTATGCAAAATTTGCGTTGGGGTAACAAAATGGTTTAGTTCACACATACATCATTCAAATGCGCTAGGCCTACCCTTGGCACAACAGGGCCCCCTACTTGTTTAGGACACGCGTTAGCCGCTTGTGTGCTTTAACTGTTTATGTGATATTGTTTCTTCGAATGAGTATATTTTAGCCCACTCCTTTGCAAAAATTTCTGAAAAATCTCCACAATACCGAATACAAGTCACTACCCCAAAACATCCGACCAAAATTTCCTGCGTCTTGAGTTTTTCAGCGAAAAACAAAATCCTACTGCCAAATCCTAAGACATTACTCAATCATCTCAGGAAATGTAAAATTGCAGCTAAGATGGAAAAAGGCAAGAGTATCGACATAGAGCTAACTGAGGAGGATTGGAGGATGGAATTGCAGCGGCTCAGACAAGAGATCCAAGAAACCAGAGAAAGGAGAATAGAAGTGGAGATCGCCACTGCGGTATTCAAGCCACAAATGCGGCACCAGACGAGGATTTGGCGGTTAAGATGGCAAGGCACGCTATCATGAATGAAGAGACAGTCGTTGCACGGAAGGAAAACGATGTCTTCAACAATGATATAACCATGATGCTTCGGAAGCTACGTGGAAAATACTATTTCTTCAACCAAGAGGCCACCGTTAGTAGTCCCGAAGGCATTGGACCCGAAGCTGTTGAAGAAGAACCTGAGGAAGAAATTGTCAATAGGCCTCCTTTCCAGGGACGTTGGAAAGAAAGGAATGAGAAAATCACCCTCGAAGCATATCTGCAGGAATATAGTGTGGGAGCAAAAGTCGTTCCATCTGCTCTCATCTACGAGCGACTTCTGGCTAAACGCATCCTGAAACCCCTTAGGGGAACGACTTTTGAGGTTGAAGCGGGGGACGAACATAAGACATGTGTGTATCATCCGGACCGAAATGGGGATACAACAGAAGAATGTGTGGAGCTTAAGGCCACGATCCGCAACCTCATCAAGATTGGGAGAATCCCCTATATGTGAGGTGATAACACTCTCCTTACCTGTGACCAACCGGAGCCCAACATACCGGTCACAGAGCATGCTATGTTCTACTGTCACTACATGCCTTTCAAGAGCACGAAGTTGCATATCTATATGCAATTGGTTTGAAGAAGGGTATTGGCCTCTAACAAAAGGAATGAGGAAACATTTTATCTCGTTGGAATTGAAATTTGGAAACCTTGCCCTTCTCACGATACCATATATCACAACATTAGAAGGTGCCTCGGGTTTTGCTATGATCTGGAGTCCCTAATCAACAAGGGAAGGATCCAAGTTGAGTTTACCCCCCGTGATTAATGCAGCAGTTAGAAGAAGAAGCTTTGATAAAGGCATCATCTATCTTTGAGAAGCTTTATTGTATGTCTTTTTTTTTTACTTTCCTTGTAATCTTCAAGAAATGAATGAATGAAAATGAGAATTTCCTTTTTGTATTTGAACTACATAGGGCTTGAATTCTCCTTCGGAGATACGTAGGCAGCCTTTCAAGGCCCGGCCCCTATCTTTTAAAATTTTCTTTTCCCCCTTTCATTCTACAAGGAAACATTGAATTCATATCAACAGATGTCGGGAGATGCTGCAAGAAGACCTTAGCACAACACAATTTAACCTTTCTGAGTCACTAGCCTCAAAATAAAACGAGTAAATTCCTGCTTGTTCAAAAATCAGTCCCCATTATTCGTGGGTTAACATGTCCTCAAACAAAGCAATTTTTGTGTGTTCATATGCTTTCTATGTGATATTTTGCATTACTTATCCTGAACTAAAACTTAATAAATTTGCCTTCGAGTTGTTTTTTTTCAGAAGTAGTTAGAACTGATCTGTGTCGGTAAGTTGGCTGAACACCCTTATTTTACAAGATAAAAGCCCTACAGATTCCTTCCCTAGTAAAAGTTTTCGGAAGGGGAAGTGAACAATGGGCGATAACGTTGAGGATACCGGTTTAATAGATGTTGTTGTGGTTCAGCCCGTCATCGCTGATCAAAACGAGTTAATCATGCAGTTGATGCAACAGATCGCTGAGATGCGGGTCGAAATGCAGAGAAGGCAAGATTTTCCTAATCCAGCTTTTGCTTTCAATGCTTCGGCAGATGGAAGGCCTCCAGTTCACTTTCCTCCTTCAAGTGCGGAACAGGCTCAAAACCCACCCTCCAGTCCTGCTCATAACCCCTCAATCATCGACCTAACCCCCCAAAATCCCCATTATTCCTCCGCCTCTTATCAGACACCACCCCCTCCTCAAAATACCAACCTCCAAGTGCCACTTCCTCCCCAAAATGCCAACATCCAAACCGGTCCACCCCCTCAAAACCAAAACGTTAACAACCCGTAAACTTCCCTCCATCACCAAAATCAACATACCAACCCCTAGACTTTTCCTCAAAACTACCAAGCCATTCAAAATGCCCATATTCCCTCTATTGCTCCACCCCTACCTCAGAAATCCACTTTCCAAATCCCGGTCCCCAATGAGCATGATGCCAATGGTTCAGAGCTCCACCACTATGAAGAGCGATAGAAAGAGTGGAGGTCGAAGGAAGAGGCTGCCAAGCTGGATATGAAGGAAGAAATCTGAAAGGCCATGAAGGAGTTGCAGTGTATTCTTGAAGTCGCTAGTTTGAGTTGTCAGGATTTATGCATTCATCCAAATTTGGACCTCCCAAAAGGGTTCAAGGTGCCAAAATTCAATGTTTTCGGAGGAATACGGAACCCCTTAGTGCACCTGAGGGCCTACTGTGACCAACTCGTGGGAGTTAGAAGAGATGAAGTTTTACTGATGTGGCTTTTTAGCCGAAGTCTAAGTGGAGAGGCTCTGGAATGGTTTACATATCATGAAACAAGACAGTGGCCTATCTGGAATGTTTTGGCTAAGGACTTTATCGAACGATTCACATACAGTGTGGAGATCGTTTCTGATCATTATTCCTTAGAAACAATAAACCCGAAATCAAATGAAAGTTACAAAGAATTTGCATACAGATGGAGAAAGAAGGCAACTAGAGTTCGGCCTCCTATGTCTGAGAAGTTGTCGAAGTATTTGTGCGGGTTCAAGAGCCCGAGTATTATCATAGAATCATGTTGCTCGTTAGAGTAAAGTTTACTGAGATAGTCAAAGTAGGTGAGACTATCGAAGATGGATTAAGAACTGAGAAGATTGCCCATGTTGCTTCCTCGCCTGGATCCTCGGGTTTGTTGAAGAAGTAACGAGAAGATATGTCTTCTACCTCTTATGAGGGGAAGAAGACCCCAAGAAAATCCTCATCATACCAAGGTCGTTCTCGATCTTCACAGAGTTCATACTCGGCTTGTTATGCACAAGCTGATTACCAATACACCCATCCCCTCAGTTACCAAAGTACCCCTCCCCCCAGTTACCAAAATGTCCATCCCCCCAGTTTTCAAAATACTTCCCCTCCTATCTACCAAACTCCCCCTCCAGTTTACCAGACTCCATCTCATCACTACTGAAGCGCTGCCCCAACTGTGCCAATGCTCAAGCAAATTACCAAACGCCTCCCCCAATGTACCAAACCCCAACTCCACTTTACCAAAATGCTCCCCCGAACTACCAAGCTCCATAGCCAAATTACCAAACCAACTCATATCCAAGATATCTAGCCCCCCGTCCCAACGCTCCAAATTATCGTCAAATGCCTCCTCCTCAACAACGCAATTACGATCCTCCCCATACTAGATTTGAGAAGAAGCCTACTAGAATTTTCACTCCACTCATTGAAAACCGAATAAAGTTGTTCGAGCGATTAACTCCGGCAGGATATATTCATCTAGTGGGGCCCAAGCCAGTTAACACTAACTCAAGGTTTTACAGACCTGATCAGAGGTGCCCATATCACTCCAAAGGTGTTGGACATGATACCGAGGACTGTATCAACCTAAAGAATAAGATCCAAGACCTGATTGACCAGAATGTGGTCTCTCTCCAGACATTCACGCTCAATGTCAATAGTAATCCTTTGCCAAATCATGGAGGCATCACTATCAATATAATAGAGACAGATGTTGATTTGTTCGTAACGAAGGTGATAGTTTCGATTGCTACTGATGAACTGGAAAGTGTTGTAGCTTCGTTAAGCATTAGAGAGAAGAAAGAGTTTGTGATTTTGACACCCGAGAAGGTTGTTGCCTAGGTGCCAAGAAAAACCCTTGCCCGACCAAAGTTTGTGATTGAAATGGTTGCCACTCAAGGCATGACCAGATCCGGTAGATGTTACACACTAGAAGAGTTGGCTCAAGAGGGAAGAATAAGGACCAAACAAAAAGGCCAATCAGTGAAGCCGAGGCCTAGGAGTTCTGAAGAAAAATGCAATCGAAAGATTATTCGATTGTGAAGCATTTGGAGAAGACGCCAGCTTAGATATATGTATGGGCCTTGTTGATGATTTTGCAAATGCATAGGCAGCCTCTGATGAGGGCTTTGGATGATACCTATGTGTCTGTGAGTACTAACAGTGACAATCTAACAGCCATGATAAACCAGGTCATTCGAGGACACCGAATCAGTTTTTGTGACAAAGAGCTGCCCTTTGAAGGCAGGATGCACAATAAAGCTC
Source organism: Solanum acaule (assembly GCA_036250505.1). Taxonomy (NCBI): domain Eukaryota; kingdom Viridiplantae; phylum Streptophyta; class Magnoliopsida; order Solanales; family Solanaceae; genus Solanum; species Solanum acaule. The sequence goes on from JAJOOR010026743.1 coordinate 16,074, forward strand.
TGCACGTCACCATCAAATGCCGAGAAAAAAATTATAAATCATGTTTTGGTCGACGATGGGTCCGGTCTCAACATCTACCCACTTTCGACTCTCAAGCAGCTGAAATTTGACTTGGGAAAGGTTCAACAAAACCAGGTCAATGAGAGAGCTTTCGATGGAGTGGAGAGAGACACGATAGGGGCAGTAAACTTGATAATTCAGATGGGTCCTGTAGAGTTTAATGTGGAGTTGCAGGTGTTGGATATCAACACCAATTACAACCTGCTTTTCAGAAGACCGTTTATCCACATGGTTGGGGTTGTGCCTTCTACCCTTCACCAACTAATGAAATTGATTTGGAAGGACTAGGAATTGGTCATTCATGGTGAAGGGAGTTATTACAATGGATATGCGCTGATCGTTGAAGAGGTCTCCCGAAGTTGTGATTTCTATACGGTGGAGTTGGTAAATGCCACCGGCGATGATTTGGCTCCACAGCCCCCTATGCCTTCTGTGTACAAGATGATTGCTACTGTTATGCTCTAGAGTGGTTTCGAACCAGGTTTCAGATTGGGGAACCACTTTCAAGGAATTGTCGAGTCTATTCAGATCTGCGCCAAAGGAGTGAAGTTCGGTTTGGGATATGTCCCAACAGATGACGAAGCAGAGATGAAGAACAAGAGTGTTGATCAAGCATTGGCCAGGCCAATTCCTCATCTGTAACAATCATTCCCGGTGCGAGAATATGTCAATGATGGTGGTCTCGGGGAAGGAATCTGGGGCCTTTTTTAGGAGATTGATGTGGTCATCGAGGAAGAGGCTGGGACATCGGGTATCCGTGATGTAGAACTTAAGGAGCAATTGCAAAATTGGACCTCCACGCCGTTCCTGATTCCCCGTGCAGCTTGGTAGAAAAGACATGTATTTATGTTTGTTTTTAAAATCGATGGTAGTCCAGAAGAGGCCCGAGACCCACACTTTATGTAGTTTTTACTTGTTTGAGTTTTTTAATTCCCCCGTGATGTTTAAAAAGGTGAAATGGCCCTTAGCCATGGCCAAAGTTTGTGCTTGTCTTTCAATTTAAATGAAAGCTTCTTTTATCGAAAATTTGTTACTTATCTATTTATATTTTACTTCCTAACTTTGTTTATGATTTCAGTAATATTAATTTAAAACCTGCCAATGTCATGAACTGAGTAAACGAAATGAGGCAGGTGATGACGAATGCGGGAATACAAAGAAGAAAATGAGGTACCCGAATATGTTGCTGAAGAGTTTTGACATTTTGAGAATCAACACAAACCAAATTTGGAAGAAACTGAGATTGTGAATCTCGAAGATAAGGAGTGTGTCAAAGAAGTAAGAATCAGTGTCCATCTGACTGAAACTCAAAGAAGAGACCTGGTTCGTCTGATCAGAGAATACATCGATGTATTTACCTAGTCTTATAGAGATATTTTGAGGATAAGTACAAACATAGTGTCTCAGAAATTGCCGATCACCCCAGATTTTAGTCCGGTAAAATAGAAAACACAAAAGTTTAAGCCTGAGTTGAGTTTAAAGATCAAAGAGGAGATTACCAACCAAATTGAGTCTCAAGTAGTGGAAGTGACACAATATCCAACGTGGTTAGCCAACGTTGTTCCGGTTGCTAAGAAAGACGGAAAGATCAGAATTTGCGTTGACTATAGAGATCTCAAAAAAGCAAGCCCAAAAGATAATTTTCCATTACCAAACATCCACATTCTCATTGATAACTGTGCTAAGCATGAGATGCAGTCATTTGTGGATTGTTATGCGGGTTACCACCAGATCCTGATGAATGAAGAAGATGTAGAAAAGACAGATTTCATTACGCCTTCGGGTGTATATCATTATCTGGTGATGCCGTTTGGTCTCAAAAATGTCGGTGCTACTTACATGAGGGCTATGACAACCATCTTTTCACGATATGATTCACAAGGAGATCGAGGTGTATGTAGATAATGTCATAATTAAATCCCGCGAGAGTTTGGATCACTTGACTCAATTAAGGAAGTTCTTCGATCGTCTGCATCAATACAATCTGAAGTTAAATCCTGCCAAGTGTGCTTTTGGGGTGCCAACTGACAAGTTATTGGGATTTATAGTTAGTAGAAGAGGCATTGAGCTTGATCCTTCCAAGATCAAAACAATTCAAGAGTTACTTCCTCCGAAGACCAAGAAAGAGGTGATGAGTTTGGGAAGGCTGAACTACATCAGCCGGTTCATAGCTCACTCCACCGTGGTGTGTGAGCCCATCTTCAAGTTGTTGAAAAAAAGATGCCTTGACCAAGTGGACCAGAGAATGTCAAACTGCTTTTGATGCCACCAAGAACTATTTGTCCAATCCACCGGTGTTGGTTCCTCCATGGGAAGGAAGTCCATTGTTACTATATCTGTCTGTCTCGAATAACACATTTGGATGCGTGCTCGGTCAACATGATGAGACGGGGAAGAAGGAGCGAGCCATCTACTACTTGAACAAAAAATTCACTCTATATGAGGCTCGTTACACTCTTTTGGAGAGGACATGTTGTGCTTTGACTTGGATTGCTCAAAAGTTGAGCCATTATTTGTCTTCCTATACCACATACCTTATTTCCAGGATGGACACGTTAAAGTATATTTTCCAGAGAGCAATGTCGACCGGGAAGTTGGCTAAATGGCAAATGCTTTTGAGTGAATTTGACATTGTGTATGTGACTCCGAAGGCGATAAAAGCACAAGCCTTAGTTGATCATCTTGCGGAGAATCCGATTGATGAAGAGTATGAACCCATCAAGACTTACCCGATGAAGAAGTAGCATTTGTGGGTGCAGATATTTCTGAAGCTTACCCTGGTTGGATAGTATTCTTTGATGGAGCGGCAAATCACCAAGAGAAAGGTATCGGAGCGGTCTTAGTATCAGAATCTGGTCAACATTATCCTGTGGCAGCTAAACTCTAATTTGATTGCATGAACAACATTGCAGAATACGAGGCTTGTATTATTGGTTTGAAGATGGCCATCGACATGAATGTCATGAGCTTCTGGTTATTGGAGACTCAAACTTGATGACTCATCAAGTTCAAGGAGAATGGGCCGTGAAGAACCCAAAGATCACACCGTATGTGCGGTATGTACAAAAGTTGTGCCAAAGATTTCGCAAGATTGAGTTCAGGCACACTCCCAGGACATATAATGAGTTGGTCGATGCTCTTTCCACCATCGCATCAATGATTAAACATCCAGATACAAGTTATATTAATCCAGTGGATATAGAGGTAAAAGAGCGTCCTGTCCATTGTTCACATGTTGAAGCGGAACTAGATGGTTTGCTTTGGTATTTTGACATCAAGAGGTATTTGGAGACTGGGACTTATCTTGAGAATGAAACGTTCAACCAGAAGAAGTTGGTATGCCGTATTGTCCTCAATTTCGTTGCAAGTGGACAAATCCTTTGTAGAAGGACTCCAGATTTAGGTCTTCTCAGATGTGTTGATGCTAGTGAAGTTGCAAAGCTTCTGGAACAAATACATGTCGTAGTTTGTGGTACTCACATGAAAGGGTTCACTTTCGCTAGGAAGATCCTCCGGGCCGGTTATATTTTGGATGACTATGGAGCATGATTGTTGCAAGTTTGTGCAGAAATGTCATAAATGTCAAGTGCATGGTGATTTCATTCGAGTGCCACCTCATGAAATCAATGCTATGAGTTCACCTTGGCCATTTGTAGGTTGGGGCATGGACGTCATTGGTTCGATAGAGCCAGCTGCCTCTAATGGACACAAATTCTATTTGGTTGCCATTGACTACTTTACCAAGTGGGTGGAAACAGCTTCATAGAAGTCGGTGACCAAGAAAGTTGTAGCTGATTTTGTTCTCAACAATTTAATATATAGGTTTGGAGTACCAGAATCCATCATTACTGATAACAGAGTGAATCTCAACAGTCACTTGATGAGAGAGATATGTGAACAATTCAAGATTACTCACCAAAATTTGATCGCTTATCGTCCTTAAATGAATGGAGCTGTAGAAGCCGCCAACAAGAACATCAAGAAGATTTTGAGGAAAATGATTGACAATTATCGAGGTTGGCATGAGATGTTTCCATATGCTTTGTTGGGTTACAGAACGACTGTCAGAACGTCGATTGGAGCAACTCCATACTTGTTAGTATATTGAACAGAAACAGTTATACCTGCCGAAGTTGAGATACCTTCATTAAGAATCATCCAAGAAGCTGAATTGAATGATGTTGAATGGGCTCACAAGCAGATTGATCAGTTAACATTGATCGATGAGAAAAGAATGGTCGTTGTTTGTCATGGTCAGCTTTATCGACAGAGAATGATTCGTGATTTCCACAAGAAAGTAAGAGCCAGAATATTTGAAATCGGCCAATTGGTCCTTAAACGCATTTTCCCTCACAAGGATGAGTACAAAGGAAAATTTGCACTAGATTGGCAAGGACCCTACATGGTTCGTAAAGTGTTATCTGGAGGTGCCTTGGTCCTGTCGGAGATGGATGGCACCAAATTGCCCAAACCGATCAACTCAGATGCTGTCAAGAGATACCATGTGTGAAGTTTCAATTTGTATTCGTGTCATTTCCTCGTAATCGTTCCATTTGCCTGTATTTACTTTATCTAGAATTTTATCCCTCTTGGAATGAATTATGTTTGACCTGAACTCTCAAGAATGAGATACGTAGGCAGCCTATGTCGGCCTCGGTCACCCCTTTATCCCATTTTAATATTTTTCCTTGTACTTGAAATACATTCGACCTGAATTCTCAAGAATGAAATATATAGGCAGACTATGTCGGCCTCGGTCGGTCCTTACTTAAATTTATTATTTTCTTAATCTTTGAGGGGGAACTACGTTTGACCTAATTCCTGCCTCAACGGGATACGTAGGCGCTACAACGGCTCGGTCATATATCCCGTAAGATTTCTATTTTTACATTGCAATAGAAACTAGGATAGAATTTTTGAGAGGGACTCAAAAATTCTCAAGAAGAAGATCTCCCCAACAAAGTCGAGACCGAAGTTACTTGAGATTTGAAATTGGGACCGAATTATTGAGATCCTCTAAAAAAATCCGTGATTTGCTCACCAACGGTTCAAAATATGCCAAGACAGTTAACCGGGACAGAAATTTTTGAAGATGATCTCAAAAATTTCAGCAGGGTTTATCGGCAATTTAGAGCAACTTTGAATACTTCCCAACAAGTAATAAGATAGACCTCGAGACATCAACTTCAAAGGCGTTCATTAAGCCTGACGCTTGGCAGTGACCTTTTCCAAATACTACTTTTTGAAAATCTATTTTTCTTAAAACTTTTCCTCCATCTTTCAATTATTTTTGCATAAAAATATTTTGTCTTATCTATCAAGAGGCGGGAGATCAGAGAAATCAACTGGAGATAGCAAGACAAGGAGCAGGCAACCGAAGAGATCGACACAGATCAGTTCACTTTAAACTAACAATTTTTCGGCGGATGCAAGAAATATTTTATGCTTCTTATATCAACGAATTGGGAATAGAAATAGTATTACTTCATTCAATTCTCAGCAAGGCGAAGTCCATAACAAACATACTACTATGTTTGGAGATGGAATAAATGAAAACCTCGAGGAAGCAATGTAAGTGTTTTCCATCAACTAAAGATACTTGGAGGACATTATCTGCATCATATTATCAGATATGATAATATTAATACCCGGAGAGTCATCTATATCGTATTGTCGAATGAGATGATACCATTACTCTTAGGGTCATTTTTATTTATATTGTCGATTGGGACAATACCACCACCCAAAAGATACCCAGAAGATCATCTATGTTTCTTGGTGAAGCATTATCTTCGCTCGGTACCAGGGAGGCATCAAGAGACGATTCATGCATCGTGGTGGAGAAGATTCATGCACCGCAGGAAAACGATTCACGCATCACAAGAGAAGGAAATCATGCATTGCAAGAGAAAGAGTCGTACATTGCAAAAGAAGGATTCATGCAAAGCAAGAGAAGGAGTCATGCATTGCAAGAGAAAGAGGTCATGCATAGCAAGAGAAAAAGGCATGCATTGCGAGAGAAGATTCATGCATCGCGAGAGAAGATTCATGCATCGCGAGAGAAGATTCATATATTGGAAGAGAAGATTCATGCATCGCCGAAGAAGGAAGTCATGCATCGCAAGAGAAAGATTCATGTATAGCAAGAGAAAAAGTCATATATTGCGGGAGAATATTCATGCATCGCGAGAGAAGATTCATACATTGCAAGAGAAGATTCATGCATCGCGGGAAGAGATTCATGCATTGCAAGAGAAGATTCATGAATCGCAGGAAGAGATTCATGCATCGCGGGAGAGAGTCATGCATTGCAAGAGAAATGAGTCATGCATCGTAAGACAAGGAGTTATGCATCGCAATAGAAAGATTTACCCATCACAAGAAGATCAACATCGACTGCATCATTTTTATTTGCAAAAACGACATCAAGCGAACCATAAACGACAACATCAAGAGAACTGTCAACATATTACATCAGCCTATTTTATTATTTTGACATCAAAGGAAGAGTGCATTGAAGATTATATTGCAGATATGAGACACAAATTTTATTTGCTTTACGTCAAACCCGATGAAGTTGACATCAAATGTTCAAGGAGAGAAATTAAGTGTCAACATGGTAAAAAATATTATCTCTCCATTTGAATTGCATTTTTATGCTAATGAGTTTTATCTCAGTCTTTGTCAAGAGCATCCGAGAGGATGAATTCTCAAAACAAACCACAAGTGCGGACGACATCAAAAAGGATGCAGCACAACATGGAACTTTTTTTTAGCAGCGAACTGGACATAGTCCAAAGAGGTGTGCCAAACTCTTAGGACGCGAGCAGAGGAGCGACTTCCACCACAATCAAACCACACCCCTATCAGAAGGCATATGGGTTTATCTTTGGGTTTGTCGGTTTCAATTTCGCATCTGGAAATTTTTGGTCTCTACCGGAAGCAGCTTTCCAATCCGAGTGACGATGCGCCAAGAGCTTTGGAAAGTATGTTCATGTAAGTTCTTAATTATAGGTGTGAAGCGCGCCACATTCATGACTAAGAGGTTGCAAGCCTCCTTTTCATACTCAACCTACTTTGTCGCTCTTCCAGAACCAAAGGTTATTTTGCATAATAGGTTTCCTTTTCAACCAATTGAGTCAAACTACAAGCAGCCTGATTCCCTAGTTTGAGGGATATGTAGGCGTGAGCAATGTTGAAAACTCAGTTGTATTCCGACATTCAGTCTTAAAACTTATTCCCAAGTGTTTCGGTCTCTTCATAATTCTATTCTAGGATGACTTTTGAATTTTTTCAAAATCGTGCTTCAAATCAAGCGTATCGAACTACAAGTGGCCTAAATTCTCATATAACCTGAAATATGTAGAAAACCCACTTCTGGGGTTCGGCCATATTTCCTAAAATCCCTACCAAAAACCCTTTTTCTAAAGGATGAATATGTGGTTGGTCAAAATTGGATTCGTCAATTTCATTTGTCTCAAATTTCTTTCATCGATCCAAGTCAAATGAGGGACAGTTGTTGACACCCCAATTTTGGACCTCCACAATATAAATTAATCAATTCGAGCTTCTTCAATTTCAAACGATTTAAAATAATTAGTTTTATAAAATTTCCAAAAAAATAATAATAATAATATAGTTTGCAAGTTATTTTAAATAGTTTTGTCACATTTTATAATTTTTAGATAATATATATGTTTTACATAATTATATATTAAATTAGTATATTTTAAGATTTTTCAAAAATCATCTCAAAAATCTAAATATTTGGTTAATTAGTTTAGTTATATAATAGTTAATATTTTAAATTATTTAGTTTATATTTGAGTTAACTATTTTTTTTTATTTTGTTAAAATTAAGAAGCTCGTTAATTAATTTTTTTATAATTCATCCCATTTAGATTTTATCCGAAGTCGCAAATTAAATTCAATTTGGTTGTACCTTTATTTACTATTATTAGCCATTTCCATTCACATCTTTCTAAACCTTTTAAGAAAGAACAATATTAGGCCTTCTTGTTTCGTTTCTTTCAGCAACCAACTGGCCCATCATAACAATACAACAGAAACTAGCCCAACACCTCAACAACATTCCAATTTCTAACAGCCCACTCCAATAACCATTTCCCAGTCGACCCCAATCCATTTCCCCAACCTGACCCATTTTTTCCTTCACAAAAGGAACCCAGAAACGTCAACAAAAGCTTCCAAACATCAACAATACGCAGCAATACAACGCGTACCAGACGCAACACCCAGACGACCCATGTACGCGACTCGTCTCCTTCACGCGAGAGTGAGTTCACGGAACCAGCAGCTTTCCGCATCTTCCTCCTCTGCCAGAGCAGCTCGAACAGCTTTGCACCTGCCACAGCCGCCTGAAATTTTGTCCTTGCTTCGTGATTTTCGTCTTTTGCTCGCATGGATAGGCACCACGTCGAGGTCCAAGGACAAAGAATCAATCAGAGTCACGTCGACTCCACTATTGATTTTAATTTGGCTGAAAATCCTGATTTCTAGTACAACAACAGCTTTTCTCGTTCTTGGAATGAAAAAATTTGAATTTGGAATAGGTTGGGGGATTTCAATTTTGTCCCTGTTCCTATCTGAAAATTCTTTATTTGGGGGGGGGGGGGGCC
>JAJOOR010026744.1:0-24812 GCA_036250505.1 Solanum acaule
CCCCCCCCCCCCCCCCTTTTAATTACTTGTTTTTGGAAGTAATTTGACTAAACGAATATAATTGTTGGTTAAAGTTATGTCTAAACCATTTTCCTCGTGGGATCGACCCTAACCTACAAGTTAGGTTCTTTACTTGATAACGATCGGTTATGCTTCTTTTGGGAGGTGTAATTTAAGCGTATTACCTACTGCTTAAGCTTCACGAGAGGCACCACGAGTCGTGGTCCTCACCACTAACCGTGGTCATGCTCGTGGTCTTGGACCAGTAGCTAAGCCATGGAGTCTTGGCCATCACAAACCTAAGACATGACGATGGCCCTTCCTATGAGCCGTGGTTAAGACCACTGACCATGAAGTGGCGCGTGGTCCTTAGGCAATAGTTTGGCCTTAAGGCCTTGCCTCCACCCAAGCTAAGGGACCTTCACGATACCTCCCACGATCTGTGGTCAAGACCACTGGTCGTGGTGGTGAGGCAGTACCTTTCCAAGGTATGGGAAGCCTTGGCCTTTGGCTTAGGCTTTGCCCCTTTGCCTTGGCACTTGGCCTTGCAACCCTAACCCAACCCTAGATGGTCTTCTAAACTACGGGGTGCAATACATGCCTTGACGTTAAACCCCTAAACCTCTCATTCTACATACAAAAAGTCTTATCTATGACTCTAACCCTCATACCAAACTTTAGAACCCTAGTTTATTCTACTAGTTTCTAAGGTATTATAAAGACTTGGGCAACCTTGGCCCCTGCCTTGTCCCTTGCCCTTTTCCCTTGTCTCTTTCCCCTTGTCTTGGCTTGACACCCTTATACTTAGCCCTTTGGCCTACTAATTTATGGGTTGTTACAGTATCTCCCCATTGGGGACATTCATCCTCGAATGACGTTCTACGCACCTCTTAAAGGAAATGACTCTAAACTAGCAGCCCATCATGCATGCAACATATCTAAATGCACACAACCAAGGAAGAAGACATCAGCTCCAAGCTAAACATACTCTATGCATCACATGGAAGGTAGGAACTACATCTAACAAACAAAAATGCGTGAACTTAACATTTACTCATGTTCAAGGAGGAACTTACCATCTCCAAGCTAAAAGCATGCTCAACACAATCTCATGGAGCCTATATGCAATCTATACTTAAACCATGCAATCAAGGAGGAACTCTCAACTCCGAACTAAGGCATGTTCATCAATTCATCTCAAGAAGTCTATAGGCAAATAATACTAAATGAACTACAACATGAGGAAAATCTATCATATAAACTCATTTTCTTTTCAAAACACAAGATTTCATGAACATGCATCACAAAGGAAATCATGGTAACATCTAAAACACACATGACTTCATACAAATAGTAAATCATAAGGAACTCATCATCTCAAGCTAGTGGAGGATTAGAAGGGTAAGGGATGAGGATATTGGGACATCATAACGGCCTCGGCCTCCCAAGTAGCACCCTCAACTAAAAGATTCCTTCCTAACACTTTCACGGAAGCTACCTCTTAACTTGCTGGCTAAGATCTCTACCGAAACTTCCCTATATGAAAGATTTTTCATCAACTCTCTAGCCATGAACATTAGAATCACTTAACAACCTTGACATCTAAGCACACCATATCCCCCTTGGGAGGAAGCCTCAACGGACTTTCTAAGCACCGTTCTTCAATTCTACTAAGGTCAGATCAAGACACTTCTTAACTTTCACTTTTGTCACAAAAGATAATTCTAAACCACTTCAACCCATAGTATCATCTTTGGTGGGGTCTACTAAGAAATCATATCTAGGTCTTATCTAAACATCCTACTAATCACATCATTCATGCCACCGGAGCATTATTCATACCAATGGATACTACTACTAACTCATAATGACCATACCGGGTTCTAAAAAGCCATTCTTGGAATATCATTATCTTTCACACTCATTTGGTGCTAACCCAACTTAAGATCAATCTTAGAAAGGTAACTTGCTCTTTGGAGTTGTTCAACACTTGAATTCTTTTCCCTCACCCTAACTAGGTGGGACTTAGAAGCATAACTTAAATGCAATCCACCCATCCTAAGGATGACATCAACAAGCACAACTAATCTCATGGCCACAAATAGCATCACAAAAGATAATATAATACCGAAATTTAAGAAAGCATTAACATCACATAAAAAGGCTCTCAACATACCGGGATCCACATTTGGAGCACACTCCGGTTCACCTCTAGCTTGGAGAACATAGAATCGGTTTTTCTTAGGAGCATCGGAACCCGAATCTCTAGGAGGAACTTGCTTGCCCTCTTTTTCTCTAGTCATTGCCTTTGGACAATTCCTCATTTTGTGACCACTTTCACCACAACTAAAGCAACCCTCTATGCCGGCTAAACATCTACCCTCATGTCTCTTTCCCCACCTAGCACAAGTAGGCCATAAGGATTCATTACTAATTCCTTGAGGTTAAGGGTTAAACACCCTATATTCATTATACTTAGGAGCATTGTAAGAACCTTGCCTGGAAAACCATTGTCGATTTCTAGAACAACCATGTCCATCGGACCTATCATAGGAGGGATTATCATCATCCATTCTAGACCTCTTTTTCTCCCTAGATCTCCCTTTTAGCTTCACCTCTTCAATTTGTTAGCAATGAGTCATAAGACGAGCAATATCCATGTCATTAATGAGCATAGCCGTACAACACTCTGATATACCATGAGTTTACAGTATTTTTGATACATTTCACTTAAGAGTTGTGCGTGTCTAGGGCCATTTTGTATTAGAACTAATGTTTATTGTGCTAAATTTGTAGGAAATAGGCTTGGACGAGGTCGAGAGAGACACAACTGAAATTTTCAGAAGTGGCCACCCACGAAAGTGACCTACAGACCGTAGGTCCAGTTACGGTCCGTCAGTGGGTAGCCGTGGACTGATCTTCAGGGAAGTCTGACTAAGTGTGGAACCACGGAAGTGAGTGACAGACCCGTAGGTTGACCCACGGGATGTCTTGCACATCCGTCGTTTGTAACTGGGAGTAGAAGTTCCAGTACCTAATTGAAGAGTCCAACTATAGAGCCACGGAAGAGGACCCACGGTCCGTACTGCACATTTATCGATTGCAACTGGGAGTTGAAGGTTCCAAACTTCTAAGAAATTGTCTAAGTCTTGAGCCACGGAAGGGACCTACGAACCGTAGGTCATTCCACGGTCCGTAGGTCAATATCGTCAATTGAAGCCGCGTCTAGAAAAGTTTATTTCCTTATTTCATTTCCTTTTTGCTTAGGACATGTTTTTCTATAAATAGGGTATGTAAACCTTATTTTTGGGGGTTAGACATTATTGTATACTTTAAGTTCTTGGTATTTTCTTGGGAATTAACTTGCAAACTTTGGCAATTTGATTTCCTAAATTCGGTTTATAAGATTTTTGCTTTGAATTTCAATTGGAGATTACGGGTTTCTTGTACTCAATACCTAAGTTCATGAATTCTTCTTCTAACAATATGAATTGTGTTCTTTCAAGCATAAGTAGCTAAATCCACAACTAGGGCTGTGAGAACCATGAGCAATTAACAACGTATGAATAATAACTAAGTGATTCTTGACTAGTGTTGATGCATGTATTGGTAATTATTTCGTGTAGAAGTCTTTTTAATGGTGGCCAACGTTAGAACTCACATTGTTGCTACTTGCCGGACCAAGGGGGTAGTTAATAATAAAAGAATTATCAACAAAGATTTTTGTGTGATACTATCTAATAGACTAATGTCAATTGGTGCGAGAGTGAAAACTAAGTCATACATTGATGTGATGTCTAATATGAAGTAAATGTAAGGATTAGTAAATTATACACACGTCACCGGACCAAGGTGCGGGGTGAAATTCTATACTTGGCGGACTAAGCACTTAGGGATACCTAACTTACCACATTGCATGTGATACACTAGGAAAGGATTACTTTTATTAGGATTACCGCATTAAGAGTTTATGGGGAACACATACGCCCTAGTTTCTCTCTCTCATTGATAACAACAAAAGTTTGAATCTTGTTCAGTGGTGACTTAACAACAATCTACACAACCCCCAACCCCCCCCCCCCTCTTTACTTACTTGTCTCGTAAATTGGTTGACTAAATGAATATAATTGTGAGTTAACTTTAAGTCTAAACCATATTCCTCGTAGGATCAACCTCAACCTACAAGTTGGGTTCTTTACTTGATAACGATCGCTTATGCTACTGTAGGGAGGTGTAATTTGACCGTATCAAATTTTGGCGCCGCTGCCGGGGACTAAGGCTTTTAGATTAAGTTTAACTACATTATTGAACTTTAGTCAATTATTTCCTAATTTTACTTTTATTTTATTTTTTTGTTCTCTACAGGTTTCTACTCTAGTGTATGCTAAGTACAGGGAGTCGAGGCAAACCATTGACCCCATACAATCCAGAGTTGAGTAGAACTTTGAGAAGAATGAATAATCAAGGGGTCCAAGTCAACCCAATCGGTGGGAATCTAGGTGATGGAGTTGAGTTGCAGCCTCCTGTGGTTGTCAATGAGAATGTTAAGGTTCATGGTGATAATCTACTTGGAGATGCAATAAGGGTGCAAAATCCACTAGAACCAAGGCTGCAGGATAACTACAGGGTCAAGTTTAATACTGTTGAATTTGAAGGACCCATTTTTCTCCCTCCACTACCTCAAGGGCATACATTCGTGGTGACTAGCAGTTTGATGCAGATGCTTACAGCGAGGGGTTTGTTTTCTGGTATGGCTTTGGAAGATCCGCATGGGCACATGTCCAAGTTGAAGAGTGTTTGTAAGATTTATGTGGGGCGACCGGAGTTAGATATGAACATCATAGGGTTGAGAGTATTCCCTCTATCATTGACCGGTGATGTTGTTGTATGGTTTTCTGAGTTTCCGTACAACTCCATCCATACATGGGACCAATTGCACAAGGTGCTCATGGCCAAGTAGTTTCCGTTGTCAAAGAAGCTGAACCACAAAGATAAACTCAACAACTTCGTGGCACTATGTGGAGAGTTTGTGAGTAGTTCATGGGACTGGTTCACTACATTCATTAGAAGTGTTTCGAACCACCGTATTGATGATGATTCACTGAAGGGGTATTTCTACAGAGAGCAAGATGACAATGGTAAGGTTGTGCTTGATACTATCGTTGGAGGATCATATGGTGAGTGCACTTTTGAGAAGATCACTAAGAAATTGAAGAAGATTTCCCGAAATAATAAAGCATGGAGCACTCGAAAGTCGGACATTTGAAGAAGCACATTTACAGTTCAAGTTGCACCTAGTCAATCTGCCGATGACATTCGTGAGGAGATGGCGCAGATAAGGACAAAACTTGGGTTGGTATTGAAGCATGTAAGTGGAGGTCCAGAAAAGGTAAATGCGGTGAATTACTTGACTAGGACTCCACCATCACCGAATGAGGAATGTTACTATGAGGAGGAAGCGTACGTGGTGAATGATCAGACGGGGGGTTTCCAAGCCAACGCCCAAGGTTCCAACTTGGATAATTGGCTCCAAGGACAAGAAAACCAAGGTCGGAACTATGGCAACTACAACCAAGAGTGTAACTATATCCGGGATGGGAACTACAATCGCGACAACAACTATAACCGAAATAACTATGGCAATAGGAACGATAGGGTTGGGCCTTATGTTCCTCCACAAAATTGGGAATCTGGAAATAGGGAAGCTTGGGGTAGTATGTCATGGATTGAGGATATGATGTAGAAGATGATAAAGAGGTTTGATTTGAATTATGAGAATGTGAAGTAGATGCAAAATGACTTGTCTGGAATCGGTCAAAAAGTTGATGCACATGCAGTGTCGATCAAGCAACTTGAGCAGCAGATGAATCAGTGGTCCACTATAGTACACCCCCGTCAGCCTGGCACACTTTCTAACAACACCATCCAGAATTCAAAGAATGATGGGCATTGTATGACAGTCACTACTCGAAGGGGTAAGCAGACCATTGATCCACCTATGGCGTCTGATGTTGAAATTGTGGTTGAAAAAGATGATAATGAGATTAAGGTTACTGGAGAGTCCAAGAATGCTACAGAGAAGGAAGTGGAGATAAACCAAAAAGTTGTTCCCATGCCTAGATCTCCACCTCCATTCCCACAGAGGTTAATAAAGAAGAATGAAGAAGGGAAATACCACAGGTTTATTACTATGTTGAAACAACTCTTCATCAATGTTTCGTTGATTGAGGCTTTGAAGCAAATGCCTGGGTATGCAAAATTTATAAAAGATTTGGTGACTAAGAAGAGGGCCGTCAGTTTTGAAGATGATGATAGGTTGCAATATTGTAGTGCTATTGCTACTCGGTCGCTTGTGCAGAAGAAAGAGGATCTTGGTTCTTTCACTATTCCTTGTACCATTGGGTTATTGCATTTTGCGAAAGCGTTGTGTGATTTGGGTGCTAGTATTAATTTGATGCCATTGTCTGTTTACAAGAAGTTGGATTTAGGGGATCCAAAACCGACTGCAATGCGATTACTCATGGCCGATAGAACGGTGAAGAGGCCCATTGGTGTTCTCCAAGATGTACTTGTGAAAGTGGAGTCATTTAATTTTCCAGCAGATTTTGTGATACTTGACTATAAGGTTGATTTTGAGGTTCCCATCATCCTAGGGAGACTATTCCTTGCTATTGGGGGCACCTTAGTCGATATAGAGAAAGGGCAGAAGAAGTTCTGATTGAACAGTGAAGAGGTAACTTTTAATATCTGTAGGTCCATGAAGCAGGAAAGCGATCTCAAGTCAGTGTCAGTGGCGAATCATATTGTGGAGCGAGGTTCTGATGTGTCTATTGAAGAGCGGTTGGGTGTTGATCCACTTGCAACAGTAATGATGAATTTTGAGGGTGACAGTATTAAAGACTATGATGAGTTAGTTGAGGTAATAGAAAAGCTTCCACCACCTATCTCTATTAAAGGTGTTAGAAGTTTTCTTGGGCAAGCAGGCTTTTATAGGAGGTTTATCAAGGATTTCTCCAAAATTGCACACCCATTGTGCAAATTGCTCAAAAAGGAGTGTAAGTTTGTTTTTGATGATGTTTGTCTGAGAGAATTTGGAGAGTTGAAAGAAAAGCTAGTTTCCGCACCTATCACTATTTCACCGGATTGGGGGCAACCGTTTGAAGTGTTGTGTGATGCGAGTGGAGTGGCGCTTGGTGTGGTATTGGGACAGAGAAAAAAAAAGATTCTTCATCCTATTTACTATGCTAGCAAAGCTTTCAATGTGGCTCAAAAGAACTATATGGTAACTGAACAAGAACTCCTTGTTGTGGTTTTCGCATTTGAGAAATTTTAATCCTACTTGCTTGGTACTAAGGTCATAGTGCATACTGACCATTCTGCATTGAGATATTTGATGGCTAAGAAGGATGAAAAACCAAGGTTGATTAGATGGGTATTGTTGCTACAAGAGTTCGACTTTGAGGTGAAAGACAAAAAGGGGACAGAAAATCAAGTTCTCGATCATTTGTACAGATTAGAGGAGGAAGCGATGCTCAAGCTAGGAGATGGGGCTAAAATTAATGATGTTTTTCCAGACGAACAAGTATTGGCTGCTTCTCATGATTTTATTCCTTGGTTCGCAGACTTTGCTAACTACTTAGCAAGTGATCTGGTTCCTTCGAATTTGTCTTTTCACCAAAGGAAAAAGTTTATGCATGATGTGAAGAAGTTCTTTTGGGATGAACCTTATTTGTTCCGTATATGTGCTAATGGTTATTCGTCTATGTGTGCCCGAGGTTGAGATGATGAGTAGACTAGAGGCATGTCACTCTTTGCCTATTGGTGGGAATCATAGTGGTATTCGGACTGCGCATGAAATTTTGCAGTCTGGGTATTACTGGCCTACCATCCACCAAGATGCTCATGATTTCGCCAAGTCTTGTGATCGTTGCCAAATAGGAGGAATTTCAAAGAGGCAAGAGCTACATATGAATCTAATCTTGGTGATTGAGTTGTTTGATGTATAGGGCATTGATTTTATGGGTCCATTCGTGAGTTCACATGGGATGACGTATATTATTGTTACGGTTGACTATGTGTCAAAATGGGTGGAAGCAATTGCGCTTTCAAACAATGAAGGTAAAAGTGTCACCGCATTCCTGAAAAAGAATATCTTCTCCAGATTTGGTACACCTAGGGCGATTATCAGCGATGGAGGTTCCCACTTTTGTAATAAATTGTTCAAGGCGTTGCTAGAGAAATACGTAGTCCGTTACAATGTAGCCACTCCTTACCATCTGCAGTCTAGTGGGAAAGTTGAAGTGTCCAACAGAGAGATCAAGCAAATTCTTGCTAAGACTGTAAATGCAAATAGAACCGATTGGTCAAGGAGGCTTGATGATTCTCTATGGGCCTATCGCACCACATTCAACACTCCCATAGGTATGTCCCCCTACCAACTTGTATATGGGAAGTCTTGCCATTTGCCGGTAGAGCTAGAGCATAAGGCTATGTGAGCGCTAAAGAAGTTGAATTTTGATTAGGGTGCCGCATCGAGTCAAAGAGTGAATGACATAAATGAGCTTGATGAATTTCGCCTAAAAGCTTATGAAAGTTCAGCCTTGTACAAGGAAAAGATGAAGAAGTATCATGATCAAAAGATTGAAAAGCGTGAATTTGTTGTGGGTGATCTAGTGCTTCTATTCAATTCAAGGTTGCGCTTGTTTCCTGGCAACTCAAGTCCAAGTGGATCAGGACATTCATAGTCACTCAAGTGTTCCCACATGGAGCGGTCGAGCTTGAGAACAAGGAGGGAACAAGGTTCAAGGTGAACGGGCAAAGGATCAAGGTCTACTTGGGGAAAGAGGAAAGAGTGGAAGAACTGGTTGAGGCCTACTACCTGTATGAAGTCTGAGTAATCAAGTGTCCTACGTCATGCCACGCCATTAAATCTAGCGCTGCTTGGGAGGCAACCTAGCCAACTATAGGTTTTTCTTTTCGATTTAGGAGTTTTCTTTGTTTATTTGAGTTTCTGTAATTCTTTAGATAGATGGTTTATTTTTGTATTAGTGTTGGTAAGATATAGCATAGGGTCCGTGTCTAAAAAGTGTCCACAAAATGTAAAACTAAAGGCCTAATGGTTGCTACATGTGCAGGGATGAAAAGCTGCATCTGGAAAAAAAGGACTGTGCAGAGGTCTACGGACCCATCGATGGTCTATGGGTCAATCCATGGATCGTGAATGGTATCCGTAGACCCCAAGTATGTTTTCTAAAAGTTTCTAAGTGTTAAGTGACCTACGGACCCGGCCAACGGTCCGTAGGTCGACCCACGGACAGTAGACGGGTCTCGTGGGTCCAACCTAGGGTTTCTAGAGACCCGACCTGGACCCCAATTTAAAAAAAAAAACCCTCATTTCAAATTCACCCCCTCCCCTATTACCCAAATTCCCTCCTAACAATTTCTAACCCCTCAAAATCCCAAAACTCCCATATTAATTCCCCCAAATCACTCCCCTCTCACATAATAATCCTCTCTCCTTCCATCACTCTTCTCTCTTCTCCCAAATTCTCCCCATCTCTCAATCACAAGGATTTTCCGATCCGAGTTCAGTGTCAAAGGCTAGAAAGAGGTTTTCGGAGTCTAGTCATCACACAATCACCCACTACCTTTGCTTGTAAGGTAAGCGACTTCACTCTAACTTTGAAGTTACTGTTCATTGTTGTATTAGGAAGTCACGAAGTGGTTCTTGACCTTGGGTGGTAAAATTTTGTGTGTAACTAATGATCTGTATGCTAGACACACCCTTGGGACGATGGAATGTGATTGTATAGTTTGTTTAACCAAATAAACCTAGGAGTAATTGGTCTAAATGTCAATTTTAACTTTGGGTTTCTAATGTCAGTATGTTAACAAGGAAAATTGCAAGTAATTGAAACACTAAGGATGATGAACTAACATATTTTATGCTGAAATTCATCAATAGACCGAGGATGATTGAATTAATGTATGCAAAAATGAGTTTGAATGTGAAATCTATCTGTAACCTGGCACAGTCTCGACCCACGAGACCCCGTCCATGAACAGTAGGTCACCCTATAGACCATAGGTCTGGGCCGTGGGTCTGCGCACAATTAAGAATTGCTAAGTATGGAACCATGGAGGAGGACTACGGTGTAGGTTGACCTACGGACCGTTCTGCGCAGCCGTAGTTTGTATCAGAGACCCATCTTCAGGGACCTCTAACCTACGGAGGGGATCTACGGACCGTAGGTCAAACCATAGACCATAGGTACCCACCGTGGGTGGGCAGTTCAACTACTGCCGAGAAATTTTTCAGCTTTCATTTTGGTTCGTGCCCTGTTCTAAAAAGATTTCGAGTGTGTTATTGGTTTGTTTTGGTACTAACAAAGCCTCTATAGGTACCATGGCTCCCAAGAAGGCTTCGGTTTATGCCGCAAAGAGCAAGTCGAAATCAGTGGCACCATCCTATCGGTTGATTAATTAGGATATGGAAGCGGAGGCTGACCCTGCATATGTCTGCCCTACTACCAGGACATCCCCACTGCACCACGCACTACACGAAACCAAACACGGCGGGTGATTTCCGATGTGGTCACTGCCTCCCAGTCTGATGAGGAGGATACACAAATCGGTTCACCGGCTGGTTCTGAGTCTGTATCTGGCTCCGCATCCGGCTCCAGCTCTATTGGCACCACCGCCTCATCCTCCGAGGCTACTAGTGCAGGAGACATTTTAGTTCCACCAAACAATAATCCTGCTCCAGTTGCTGAGGAGCCAAACCGATGGTGTGTGAGTGACCAGTGGAAGATATACAGAGACGATCGCATGCTGACTAAGAAGGAGAAGATAGCTCGATTGGTCACCGAGGAGCGTCGGGTACTCACAGGTAGTCTTTATACCATGCCCGACATCCATCAGCTTTTCCGAAAGCATAAGTGTGAGTGGATGGCCCGTAGCCCAGGGGCCTTCAATGAGGAGATAGTTAGGGAGTTCTATGCTTCCTACGCAGCAACCCTCCGAGGTTCAATTGATAGACGGGCCAAGCCTACTACTCAGGCTCCACTCATGGCTACACTAGTGCGTGGGTTTTATGTTGATATATCCGAGACCACCATCCGCAAGTTCCTCTATGGTCTGAGCCACACTCTGCCAATCAACACAGCTGAGTTTGAATATCGCTGGGACATTGTTCGGAGCGGGGATTTCCAGCGGAATGCAGATCAGAGGGAGACTCTATTACGCTGGTTAGCGCATCACCTTGCTACAGATGGAGAGCGCGTCGAGTTGGTCAGCTCCCCGCATTTGGGTATCAAGAAGTCCACCCTGACTTTTGTGGCCAAATTCTTCTGGTTGTTAGTGCGGAATTGGGTGTCTCCTACCCAGGCAGACAATGTGCTTACATGGGACTGCCCAGTCATGATTGCAACTTTGGTTGCTGGGATGGAAATCGATTTTGCCCGCATGCTGATTGCAGAGATACATGAGAGGGCGTTCAAGGCCACCACCACCTTACCTTTCCCATGTCTCATTTTCCATCTGTGCAGGGATGTTGGAGTACCGATTTGGCATTGTGAAAAGCTGGTGCAGGCAACCAAGACTCTAGATATCAGCCTGATTCGAGATGAGGCCAATGTAGTTGTACCTCGTAGAGAGCCGCCGGTTGAGGTGCCACCATTGGGAGCAGACTTGGTTGCTGATGTGGATCAGAAGCAGGGTGAGGAGCCTTCCCCTCCAGCCATTTCTGAGGATGCCCCGATTTCCCATTCACCAGTCACTAGTCAGGCCCCTAACTCCTCTAGAGCCACCCCCTCCTTAGGGTCTGTTGTCGTATCCCTAGCTCGTGTCCAGAAGTTGGAGGCCCAGATGGCTACCTTGCTTGAGCATATGAGGCTATGGATGCAACGTTCGATAGCAGAGTCCGAGGCTAGGATGGATCAGTGGATGGAGTACATGATGGATCAGAAGGTCCAGGCCATTCATAACAGCTTGGATGCTTTTGAGTTGAAAGTCCTAGAGAGACCAGTCACGACTGTTGATGTGACCACCCTCCAAATGAAGGTAGAGAGCCTCAGTGTTGATTTCGCTGGACTTTTTGCTCCTCCAGAGACTGAGCCCGAGTTCGCCCCCACGGCACCGGTTGATAATACGGTGTTGGGTGCATTATTCATAGATGAGATGTTTCCACCTGCTTCTTCCCATCATGCTTGGAAGCTCCCCCGCTCTAGTCGGACTTCTGATGACACTAAGGCTGGGAGAGATCACAAGAGGGAGCGTCAGGAGCATAAGGTTGCCCGGAGGGCATCCATAGTTGATGAGGTGATGCACCAGCAGTGGGCTAGGGAGGTAGGTGTTGGTGCTTCTAGCAGTGTGAGCACTACTGATAGTGCGGCGAGAGTTGATGCTAGCACTACTGAGAGTGTTGCGATGATAGATGCGGGCACTACTGATGGTGACCCGAGTGTTGATCCAGCGGGCTCTAGGAAACCAGATCCACCCGCTTGTTGAGAGGTCTTCATCACTATGCGCCACAGGTTTGCTTCACCCGATCCTTTATTCTTTACTTTTTTGTGCATTGGGGACAATTGCACTCTATTTTGTTGAGGGTGGGGTAAATGGATTGTGAGTGATATGGTGAAGTCTGAGTATCCCAACTTATTATCCTCTCTTGGGGTTTTCTTGCCTGTGTTCTTTTCCCCCAAGAGACTGTTTAATTTATGTTGAACCGGCATGTTTAGGAATGTGTGTGTAGGAGTAAGTAGAAAAATAAAAGCATGATGGCATGAAAAGAATAAGAAAAATGATCCATGTCCAAAATTGTTAAATTGCGCTAGATATGTAGTCTTGATGAGTTGAACGTGTTGGATCTCAATGTGACATAATAAGAACCAATTTGATCTCATGGCTTAAGCTAAAACTTTAATTGGGTAATCTGATAATCTAGTAATGAAACAATGCGTCAAGAGTGTGTGAGAAAAGTTGAATGTTAAGACAGTATGTGCCAATCTAGAACTTTCCCCATTGGTCCTACTAAGATGATCTAGGCTAGAAGTTGGGAAGTGATCATAGGTCCTTGTTCAAATTAGTCCAAATAAGCCTAAAATGATCCGATCAAATGCAAGCAATGTTCCCTTTGATCCAAATATTTGAGACTAAAATAGACCATTTCTTTTGATTCATCTAACTCACCTTCCCTAAAATAATTGTTTTGGCCCCAGTCCCTCCTTGGACATGTGCACCATGACTTAGGCCAAAAGCCTAAGTTGAGGGTGGCTAATGTAAAAAGTTACCTTAATCTTGGACCTAGTCCGACATCGGATATTGTGCACCTCAACTTATGTAAAATCCATAAGTTGAGGGTGGCTTTGAAAGAGGAAACCGAAAGAAAAAAAGGGTATGAAAAGAGTTTTGTTGAAAAGAGAAAAAGAAAAGATAGAAGAGGATGTGACTTTGTGCCAAAGAAGAAAAAGATGATAAATAAAAGTGCTGAAAAATAAAGAAAAAGAAGAAAGTGAAAAATAAGAGCCTTAAAGTCAAAAAGTCACATCCATGTTGAAAAGAGTCAAGGGAAAGAAAGTGAAATGCAAGGATGTCGAAAATAGGTTGAGAAAAGAGGTAAAAAGCCAATGTAATGTCTAGGGCAGAAAGTCACTAAAATGTATCAAAATGTACCACACCTGACCCTGAGCCTACGTTACAAGCTAAGAAAGTCCTATAGTGATCCTAGCAACTAGTTTGGAGAGTCTAAGCAGTGAAAATAAGGGCAAGCCTATGATATTCAGCACTAACTTTACTTGAAGTCACTTCTGAGCGTGAGTGTTGAATGAATCCTAAAACTCAAAATTCTTATCTTCTGTGTGTAAAGGATTTCGTTTGAAGTGAGGGCACTAGTTACATTGTCGGAAAGTTGGTACCTTGGTGATTGTGAAAAAAGTGTATGGTGTGTGTCTGTTGGTCGATCTTTGTCATATCTTGATCCGCATGAGTTAGCTTATTGAGTCTAAGAGAAAAGATTTGCACTAGAAAAAGGAGTCAGGATAGAAATCCATGTGATTTCTTGAGTTTGAATGTCTGCTTCTACACAAGTGTCGTTTAGAGTCTTAGTCCGTCGCTTGAGGAAAAACAACTAGTTTAAGTTGAAGGTGTTGATATACCGTGAGTTTACGGTATTTTTGATACATTTCACTTAAGAGTTTTGTGTGTCCAGGGCCATTTTGTATTTGAACTAATGTTTATTGTACTATATTTGCAGGAAAGAGGCTTGGACGAGGTCGAGAGAGATACAACTGAAATTCTACAGAAGTGGCCACCCACGAAAGTGACCTACGGACCGTAGGTCCAGTTACGGTCCGTCAGTGGGTAAGTGTGGACTGATCTTCATGGAAGTCTAACTAAATGTGGAACCATGAAAGCGAGTGATGGACCGTAGGTCGACCCATGGGCCGTCCTGCACGTCCGTCGTTTGTAACTGGGAGTAGAAGTTCCAGTACCTGATTGAAGAGTCCAAGTATGGAGCCACAGAAGAGGACCCACGGACCATGGATTGACCCACGGTCCGTAATGCACGTCCGTCGATTGCAACTGGTAGTTGAAGGTTCCAAAATTCTGGGAAAATGTCTAAGTCTTGAGCAACGGAAGGGACCTACGGACCGTAGCTCAGTGCACGGTCCGTAGGTCAGTATCGTCGATTGAAGTCACATCCAGAAAAGTTTATTTCCTTATTTCATTTCCTTTTTGTTTAGGACATGTTTTTTTCTATAAATAGGGTATGTAAACCTCATTTTTGGGGGTTAGACATTATTGTATACTTTTAGTTCTTGGTATTTTCTTGAGAATTAACTTGCAAACTTTGGCAATTTGATATCCTAAATTCGGTTTATAAGATTTTTACTTTGAATTTCAATTGGAGATTACGGGTTTCTTCTACTCAATACGTAAGTTCATAAATTCTTCTTCTAACAATATGAATTGTATACTTTCAAGCATGAGTAGCTAAATCTTTAACTAGGGTTGTGGGAACCATGAGCAATTAACAACGTATGAATAATAACTCTGTGATTCTTGACTACTGTTGATGCATGTATTGGTAATTCTTTTGTTTAGAAGTCTTATTAACGGTGGCCAACGTTAGAACTCGCCTTGTTGCTACTTGCCGGACCAAAGAAGTAGTTAATAAGAAAAGAATTATCAACAGAGATTTAGTGTGATATTATCTAATACTCTAATGTCAATTGGTATGAGGGTGAAAACTAAGCCATACATTGATGTGATGTCTAATCTGAGGTAAATGTAAGGGTTAGTAAATTATACACACATAGCCGAACCAAGGTGCGGGGTGAAATTCTCTATTTGGCGGACCAAGCACTTAGGGATACCTAACGTACCACTTTGCATATGATACTAGGAAATGATTACTATTATTAGGATTACCGCTTTAAGAGCTTAGAGGGAACACATATGCCCTAGTTTCTCTCTCTCATTGATAACAATAAAAGTTCGAATCTTGTTCACTGGTTACTTAACAACAATGAGTTATTTGTTACACAAACCCCCACTCCCCTTTACTTACTTGTCTCTGAAATAAGTTGACTAAACGAATATAATCGTGAGTTAAGTTTAAGTCTAAACCATATTCCTTGTGGGATCGATCCCAACCTACAAGTTGGGTTCTTTACTTGATAATGATCGCTTATGCTTCTTTAAGGAGGTGTAATATGAGCGTATCACACTCTTTCACTACTAGCTCGAACACGCCCGACATAAACTTACTCATTCCCGACCTAAGGTTGGCCACTAGAGATGGAGCATACTTAGACAATTGAGTGAACTTTAGAGCATACTCTTTCACACTCTTATTTCCTTGACGAAGGTTAAGAAACTCATGCACCTTTGCTTCCCTCATCTCAAGGGGAAAGAACCTATCAACAAATGCCGATTTAAATACTTCCCAATCTACGGGACCCGCTCCTACGGCCTTGCCTCTTTCCACTAGTTGTACCACACTTGGGCAACACCTTTCAATTGATAAGCGACCAATTCCGTCTTCTCTACCGGAGTGACTCCCATAATAGCTAACACCTTATAGACCTCATCTATGAATTCTTGAGGATCTTTCCCAACCTTTGAACCATAAAATTTCGGAGGGTTCATCCTAGTAAAGTCCCTCACTCTTGAAGCCTCCGTATTCACATTTGGGTTCACGGGGGCTACCACCTCTCTATTAACTTGTGTGGTCATGGCTTGAACCAACATTTTAAAAGCCGACCTAACCTCCGCATTAGTCACATTCTCAGCCATAGGGTCAACCGGAGCTTGTGGAGGAGGTTGGGGACGAACTTCTTGATCCACATTGCCTTCCTCATTCCTTCTAGCATTAGCCCTTGTAGTAGCCATATCCTGAAGACCATCGGGTAATGATTAGGATAAAGACCTTTTAGAGTTAAACTCTATGGCACGACTTAGAGTAATGAAGAAGTGGAGTTTCCTAAGCATCTCGTAGCCTCTCATTCATAAATGTGGCGCGCTTCACACTTATGAACAAGACTCTACCAGACGTGGTTTTAAGACATCCTAGAATCATTCTAAACCTTATGCTCTGATTACCAAGTTTGTCACGACCCAGGCTTGATGTAAAAAGGCATACAAGACCCCAAAAGGCCTCATACAAGCCTCTTAGAATATCATAACATAAAGTAATAGAAATGAGCGGAAATTTAAAACATTTTCCATAACATCAAAGTCTTTTATAAAAGGAAGCGGAAGTCTATTACACTTGTCTCAAACCATCTAAAACATGAATATCTTTGGGACGCAGCCCATAGAATAGTTCTAAACATAAAATGAAAGATAAAGGAACATGGTGGTCAAATCCTCTAATGCTATGAAGACTCACCAAAACTTCAATCCTTGCTTCTACTAAGATCCTAGCCACGGGGATGAAAGCCAATATTGCCGGACCCTACATTTGATAAGAATGTAGGCAAGAGTATGTGTTAGTATAAAATGTACTAAATATGATAGCTAGCATAAATCACCAACATAGGCATTAGTCAACATAAGACATATACCATAATCATAAGAGATAACAACATAAGTCATAAGCATGGTCAATACACTTAAATCATCATGACATAGAAGAATACTTCATAAGTAACCTCAAAGCATACTTAGTCAAGACATGGTTAATTCTTCATTAACCTTACTCATCATAGTAGACCACCTTGGGTCATCCTTCAAGCTCATCACCATTCATTCTCATCTTTAGCTTATCTTTCGTAGTCAAGGGTAAACACCTCTAGTCATACATATCAAGGAAGATAGCTCTAGCAACAATCCAAGCTAATCATGCATTATACAAGCAAATCTCATAATAAAACATACTTATGATACTTCCTTGAAGTAACCATGATTCATCATAAACATGCTACCTTGATTAGGGACTTGTCCCTTTTTAGCTATTTCTAAAATTCATGGAAGAGTACTTCTTTATTAATCCAAGACAATTCATTACACATGAATGGTTACAATTTACCAATTCAATGCTATCAAGGTAAATCATCTTATGCTAGACCAAGCTATCATGGAAGGCATTATCTCAAGCAAGTCCAAGCTACTCAAGGAAGGGTACGATTTCTCAATCCAAGTTACCAATGACATTGTTTGGCCTACCAAGTCATGCTATCATGCAAGCATCCAATTATGCTAGTTCAAGCTAACCTTTGTAAGGGTACGATTGTTCAATTCAAGGCTATCCATGAGAGTTACTACCATGCATGGTCTTGTCTTACCAATTCAAGCTATTCATGAAGGCATCTCATGTTAATACTTCAAGCTATCATAGTCAAACATGCTTTGATTCATTTTAGGTGAGCAAACCTTTCAACCTAGAATCATTCTATGTGAGAAAACCTTTCACATTATACATTCATACATAAATGGTAAATATTATGTGTAACAACCCGGAAAAACTAGTAAGACCAAGCTAGAGTCTAATGGAAACTAGTAGGTGAGACTAGAGCCTCACGTGTGAGCTTTTGAGTTTGATGTTTGGTTGTAGGTTGTCTATTAACTTCCCGAGCTTAGGTTGAGGTGTATAGGGGTTAAACATCAAGGTACGACCCCCCAAAGACCAACCAAGGGTCCTTGGGGAGGGCCCTAAAGTCTAACCCCCAAGGCTGCCTAAGATCACAAAAGCAGCCAAACTGAGTGACCTAAGGATGGCCAATCACAACCAGTAGATGGAGTGACACCCCGTAGGTCATGGGGCGTGGTTCAAGGCCTGGTTGAAGAGCTTCAGGTCCAAACCATGGACCTGCAGCACGCCCAGTAGAACAATTGACGGACCGTAGGTCCAAGGGGCGTGGATTGCACCTGCAACCTGCCCAAAGTCGGCCAATAGGTGGGTTAGTTTAGGTAATTCGTTTTTAGTTTGTTTTAAGTAGGGGTTGATTAATATGGGTTTATTTCATATATATAAAGTATTTTAAGGTATTAAACACTTCATTACTCATTATAACCCAAGACCCCAAATCAAAACCCAACTACTTTCCCCTCCAAAAATCTTCTCTAGAAACTCCATTGAAGACCAAGAGAAGGGATCAAGCTAGGGCATGGAGATGGAGGATTTTTCATATGAATTTGATGGTATTCTAATTCTAAGGTATGGTAGTTCTTCATCCTTGGGGATCTATCACCCAAGGAACCCTTTCAAAAGCTTTTAACTCAATCCTAGAAAACCCAATTAGCTAGGGTTTCAACTCAACCTGATGGATTCCTTTCAAAGTTGTTCTTAAAGGTTGAATTATGTTTTTTATTGATGATACTACTGATTTTAGATGATTTTAATTGGAATTCCAAAAAATCCATGAGTTTTCCCCAACCCTAGCTATGGCTCTTCTCTACATTATGAATGTTGTTGGAAGTTGATTCAATTGATTGAATGTGGGTTGATTGTAATGTAATTACTTGATATTAGTGTAAATCTACATATATACTTGATGAATCTAAGATTTCTAAGGTGAATTGATATAGTCTAGGGTTGTGCTATGAAAGAGACTAATTGAGGGTTTAAATGTGATCCTCCAAGAATGATGAATTTCTCAATGTAATGCCTTAGACTAGATAACCTAGACTTGAATTGGTTTAGGGTAATGCTTCTAAAAATGAATTTACCTGATCATGATATTATGTGCATGTTGATGAATAATTGAAGTATAAAGTACCAATCATGATGTGATTAATGTATTGATGAGTTGTTGGATCATGATATTCCCTTATCTATTGTGCTATTATTATATGTTTGGGATGAGTTGGTCCATAGCCCTTGATGGGCATATTGTAAAGGTTTGTGCATGTTGGCAAGATTGTGTGTGAACTCATGATTTATGTAGAAGTTGAAAGTCCTATGACTATTGAGTATATTGTGGTATTGTTGAAAAGACTATTCTTCCCTTACCCTTACACTTGATATTTTATGAATGGTCTAGGATGATTATAATGTTGTTGATTCTGTCATTGCAACGACAATTACACACACACTCCATGCATAAACATGATCATGATGTATCAATGGTGTTAATTGAAAGTATAGTTCTCATATGCACCTTTACACATTATTATGCATGAAATGTACATGACCATGAAAATCCTATTGTGTTTTTTGAAAGTCTATTCTCATGAGAACACATGATCATGGTGTGAAATTTATACTCACATACTAATGTTGATTCTAAAGTTGAAAGTACATTCTCACTTTAATGAATCTATGAGCTATTTTGATGAATTATATTGAACGAAGGATAAAGTATCTCCTTCATGTAGATACAATTTAAATACTATCAATGTGAAATTTGAGAAATAATGCTTAGCACTGAGTGGATATGGACAATGCGGTAAAGGCCCCTCCGCTAATGCAATAGGTTGGGTCAACTTAGTGAACTCATGAGATGGGAACTCCTCCATTAATGAAAGAGGTAGAGTTTCTAGAAGCAATCTCCTTATCCCAT
Source organism: Solanum acaule (assembly GCA_036250505.1). Lineage (NCBI taxonomy): Eukaryota > Viridiplantae > Streptophyta > Magnoliopsida > Solanales > Solanaceae > Solanum > Solanum acaule. Next base: position 20,004 of record JAJOOR010026744.1, read on the forward strand.
AACTATGTGCCAACATAGGACTTAGCTAGTGGATCCACCTTATAGATATATATTTAGTTCTAACTTAGGCAAGTAGGACACCTTCTTTCGGTGTGGGGTTGTACGACATCGGATTCCATGTAGCTCACATGATCTATGTCGGTTGTGGCAACTTTTCCCTATAATAATGAAGATAATGAATGAGACATGAACTATACTATGACTTATTCGTGAGTTTACTTAGTAGGAGTGGGGGTATGGGACTTCACTTCCACATTGCACAAGTAGACTTAGTAGGATATCATGGGATAGTTCCTTTGCATTATGATGAGATTTGAATGCATGCATGTATATTGAATGGATAGTTGTTATGAATGACTTTCCAACCACCGGGCCTTTGGTGCTCTACTTTAACTTGTTGGCAATTTGGGCACTTAGCAACAAATTTTGCAATGCCCTTCTTCATACTATTCCACCAATACACCTTTCTCAAATCACGATACATCTTTGTGGAACCCAAATAAATGGAATATCTGGAGCTATGAGCTTCCTCCATGATCCTCTCTTGGAGTCCATCCACCATTGGTACACACAACCTACCTTGATATCTCAATACTCCATCTCCCCCTTATTCAAAAGCTAATACTTTTTGCTTATGAACATTTGCCTTCAATTCAAGCAAAATTGGTTCTTGGTCTTGCTTTTCTTTCACTTCTGACACTAATGAAGATTCAGCCACATTCATCACCACTACTCCTCCTTCTGTGGAATCCATTAGTCGGACTCCTAAGCATGCAAGTCTATACACATCTTTTGCTAACTCTCTATTTTCCTCCTCAACATAGGCAGTACTACCCATAGACAACCTGCTTAAAGCATCAGCAACAACATTAGCCTTACCTGGGTGGTAAAGAATACTCATGTCATAATCCTTGAGTAATTCTAACCACCTCCTTTGTCTGAGATTAAGCTCTTTCTGAGTGAACACATATTGAAGACTTTTGTGATCAATGAATACATCAACATGAACACCTTACAAATAATGACGTCATATCTTCAAAACAAATACTACGGCAACCAACTCTAAGTCATGGGTTTGGAGGCATAAGCTATGACTTTGCCATTCTGCATTAAAACACAACCCAAACCAACTCTAGACGCATCACAATAGACAACAAAGCCTTGCGTACATTCTGGTAAGGTCAAAACTGGGGTAGTGGTCAACCTTTTTTTCAATTCCTGAAAGCTTTTCTAACAAGCTTCAGACCATTGTTTCACTATTTTCTGAGTCAACTTGGTTAAAGGAGACGAAATGGATGAGAACCCCTCTACAAACTTTCTATAATAGCCAGCCAAACCCAAGAAACTCCTAATATCAGTTGGAGATGTAGGTCTAGGCCAATTTTGCACTGCCTCAATCTTTTGGGTATCAACTCTAATCCCATCACCAGAAACTATGTGGCCCAAGAACGCCACAGACTCAAACCAAAAGTCACATTTAGACAACTTAGCATATAACTACTTATCTTTCAAATTCTAAAGAACTATTTTGAGATGGCTAGCATGATCTTCTTCATTCATTGAATAGATTAGTATGTTATCAATGAAGACGATAACAAAAATATCTAAATAAGATTTGAAAATTCTATTCATAAGTTCCATGAACGTTGCAGTGCATTAATTAAACCGAACGACATGACCAGAAACTCATAATGACCATAACGGGTCCTGAATGTTGTCTTGGGAATATCACATTCCCTTACCCTTAACTGATGGTAGCCAGATCTGAGATCTATCTTAGAGAAACAAGTGGCGCCCTGAAGTTGATCGAAAAGATCATCAATCCTTGGGAGGGAATATTTGTTCTTGATGGTAACCTTGTTCAACTGACGATAATCTATACACATCCTAAGGGAACCTTCTTTCTTTCTCACAAATAAGACCGGAGCGCCCCAAGGTGAGACACTTGGTCGAGTAAAGCCCTTATCTAAGAGATCCTTTAACTGCTCTTTAAGCTCTTTCAACTCTGCTGGTGTCATTCTATATGGAGGAATAGATATAAGACGAGTATCTGGGAGAATATATGTACCGAAGTCTATCTCTCTCTCAGGAGGGACTCCAGGTAGATCATCTGGAAAGACTTTTCGAAACTCTTTTACTACTAAAACTGACTGAATAAGAGGTATCTCAACACTCGAGTCATTAACTTGGACTAAGTGATAGACACACCCTTTAGAAACTAACTTTCTTGCCTTAAGGTACAAAATGAAACAACCCTTAGGCACTGCTGAACTGTTTTTCCACTCTAAGACTGGCTCATTTGGAAACTGAAACTTGACAACTCGAGTTCTACAATCAACTGAGGCATAACAAGCATGAAGCCAATCCATACCAAGAATGAAATCAAAATCTACCATGTCTAACTCAATCAAATCAGCCATGGTACTCTTGTGATTGACGGAAACGGGATAATCACGATAGACTCTCTCTGCTAGAATGGACTCACCAACAGGTGTAGAAACACTAAATGGTTCACTAAGTTGTTCAAGAATAACATCAAAATTCATAGCAACATATGGGGTTACAAAAGATAAACTCGCTCCTGGGTCTAGCAAAGCATAAACAGTAAAGTCAAAGAATTGGATCATACCAGTGACAACATCTGGCAAATTCTCTTGCTCTTGGAGACTATTGATAGCATACAATCGGTTTGTTCCTCCGCCAGTACCGGAAGTAGCCCCTCTAGGTGCAGCTCTGTCTGGTGGAGCAACTGAAGAAGACTGGGCTCTATTTCCCCTATTACCATTACCCTGCTTGTTCTTTGGACATTCTCACATGAAATGACCATTCTGACCACACTTGAAACACCAGTAGAGCCCTCACGACATGTACCTGAGTGATTCCTACCACACTTAGCGCAGTAGGAGGCATACTACTGATGAGTCCACAATTTGGACTCATTTAAGGTTTTATTTTAATGGATTTAGTGTCCTCAAAGGCATATTTTATCACAATAAATGATGTAAATCCTTGAATTTCAGGTATTTGGAGTTAGAGACAAAGCATGGACACTATGGAGCAAAAAGGAACAAGGTGACTGAAAGAACGAAAAAATAAAGGCCTGAGGATCGCCTAATGCATTCGGCGAGTCGCCGAATGGCCGTAACCTCTCCCAAAGTTCTAGTGTGTTGATCCCTCAAGGAAAAGATCAAGTTGGCGATGAAAGGGAGCAGTCAACGCATCGCCAAACAGTTCCAAGAAGCAACACCTTATCGCCCAATGATTCAAAACACGAAGATGCTGAAGGCAAAAGCTGAAAAGATATGAACTAGACCAAAGGGTGGATCGCCGAGTGTATCGGCGACCCCGATTAACTGCATCGAGTGGTCCTTCGCAGCACAAATTTTCAAAAACTACAAATACCCATTTAATTTTGTAGCTTAGTATCAATTTGTAGCGAATTATTACTGATTTTTAGAATAATTTCAATTTGAGTTCTTAGAGTTTTTGGGAGACATTGTTCTTGAGCTTTGGAGGTTTTGAAAGTTTTCATCTCCAAGAGATTGGAAGTGGGCATCAAAGAATCTTCATCTTAGACTTGTTTAAAGACATTATTTATCGTACCCAATTCTTAGGGTGTGATTATGTGAATATGGGTTAAATATATTGTTGGGTATTGCTCATTGTTAGTCTATTTGCTGTTTAAATGTGATTTCGTTTAGTAGTTGTGTTTGAACTTAATGAGATTGTAGTTGCAAATATGATTTCATCTTCGTGTTTTTGGCTTGCTCGAGAGATAGTTTTTAAAACTAAAACTACTAAATCGATAGCCTGTGGTTATTGGGTCGTGGGTTCAACTCGAAAGAGTTAATCCTAGGCTTTTTCCCACATATTCAGCTCGAGAGAGTGAATGGGCTAAGGTGAAGGCTGTGATAAATTGCTGCAACTCGGTGTTCTAGAGAAACCAAGTTGATTCGGGGTAAGTTGTTCGAGAGAAAACTTACCCCACTAAAGTCTAGCTTAGTTATAAATGTTCAACAATTTACTATCAATAGCATTTACCCAGTTGTTCATTTTGTCTCATATTCCTATCACATCCCAAGAATCCCGTCTCCCCATCTCGCATCTTTATATTTGTTGCTATTTTTGGTTCATTAGCTGTATACAAATCCCCCATTGATAATTGACATTCGTGTCACTTCTTGATTTAGTATGCTTTTACTCGTAAATATTTATAGCTATGATTGACTAGAACATAATTTTACTTTTTTATTTAATTCTCGATTACTAACCACTCCCTTGGGACTCGACCCCAACCCATTCGGTTGGGTTATATTACTACACGCGATCGTTGACACTTGAATTGGAAGTTATGTCTTTGATTACGTCAAACATCAAAATGTCTTGTGATGAACATTGCACACTAGCGAAAGTGTGGAGTCTTGTTTGACTTTGGTGTCAATGCCTTGTGTGATGAGCTTACCGTGAACCATGCATGATGACACCTAGAATTTTCCCCGTTGGTCCGGTTGACTAAGTGATGAAATTTCTTGAGATGATCTTAGGCAACTTTAAAGAGTGTGAACCAATTTGAAAGTATACCTCTTTTGTGGCTTACCTTGTGAGTGTGTGAACCTCTTTTGAGCACCCTTTGAACCTAAACCTTTTCTTGGAAGAAACTTGATAACATCGCCACCTTTTATTGACCCATTACCCATAATCCTCATGATAAGTGGTTTGTTTGAATAGCCAACTTAGGCCAAAAGCCTAAGTTGGGGGTGTGGTGAAAAGAGAAGGCAAATCAAGTAAATGCAAAGGAGTCCCTTATGC